>APFE031754898.1:3779-65047 GCA_000404065.3 Pinus taeda
TATATATATAAATTATAATATACCCCCGACGAACCCACGCACCCTGCTTCAGAAAATGATGTCCCCATCCCCGTCCCCGTCCCCGAACCCATGTTTCCTGGCAACATAGGTTGTATGTGATCACGATGCCTGGGTGCATCAACTGATCTTTTGGTTTCTCATGAAGATTTTAATTCAGATCTAGAGTTTGATTCGGTCAAAGAAGATGTGCTTATCGAAACTTCTTTATTTCACTATCCCTTGTGCTCTACCGTTTGTGATGCATCTACTTGCGACAAAGGTACTCCATGCTATTCAAGTCGTTGATTCGATGAACTAACTTCTCAATTTGCACAAGGTGGTGAGATTATCCATGATGCAAATGAAAATAATCAAATCATTGAGTACTCTTCCCATCCCTCATGATCTCTTCTCTTGCACGAAGACAACTCTTCAAATCAGCGTGCTCACGAAATTTCCCATATTCATTCATCTTCGAATTTGCAATCAAAAGAATCTTTCGACTTGAGTAATCTAGTTGTTGAAGTTGAAAAATCCGGTCAAATCAGTGACAAAGATGATTGCCATCCGGTGAGCAATGGTCTTATTGGAACCAACAGTAACAGTGATCCTTGAACCATGCACGATCTGGTTCAATCTTCAAAATGTGATTTTACAATCCTAGAAAATTTCGGGACTTTCCAGGGAGTTGAGGCACATCAACTTCCATTGATGGTTATGTCAGGACCTCGCAACTCTGGTAAGCCCCTTGGACTAAGTCAGATCTGGTTTCTCTTTCACAATCCTTCTCTTTGCATGGTTTCACTCTATGAAAATTCCTTTTTGAAAAATGTTTGGTATTTCAGACGTAATCTTTCAAATTTTCAAGATTTTACTTTTGGCCGGATTCAGGAATCTTTTTCAGTTCATTCATCTTCATGCAAGTCCCTTGCATCAAACTCAGGTTGGAATGTGTATCTCTCATAGAGTCATGGAATCGCGAAACAAGTTCATTTCTTAGTAATCAACTCCTGGTTTTCCTTGCAAATGTTGTATTGCAAATCTTTTCCTTCATCGCACCTGAAATCCTCTTGAGTGATAATGAATGCACGAGTTATCGTGCGAATCAAATCCTTCTCGCTCACTATGTCCTGACTGGTCTCATGTGTTTGCTTGGCTGGCATTCCTTTCAAATTCTTTCGATGATTACGATGCTTGTACAATATATCACTAGTTCCAGGAAAATGATTCGTCACATTTGACCTGCAAGGAAGTTGTTTCGATTATTCGGCGCATTCGCAGAGCTGTTTAAATTGATTTATCTTTGTTAATTACAAATTGGGAATCTGATGCTTTAACCAACCCATCTGATCATGATTTTGTCTTTGATCACTGTCTTTCAACTTACTATTTTCCCATCAGCACATCCAATGACAATTGTTTTACACCCTTCAATCTTTATGGCTTAACATTACATTGTTCGGGTACTGGTCGAGTAGTTGAGGCACTTCAACCTTCACTATTGGTTATGTCAGGTGCTCACTATCTCGACATGACTGCTGAATATGATCATATCTATTTTCCCTCACAAGATTCTCATTGTCATCCAGTGCCTCTAATTAAAAATTCATCTTTTCAAAGATTTTGGGGTTTTCAAGAGGATTATCGTAAATTTTATGATCCAATCGCTGAATGGTTGGAACAATGTTATCTAGAAAGCTCCGTCGCAAATAACAAGTTTTGATCTTTCCTCACGTTTTCTAAGGAGTTCGGTGCAGAGAGACGCATTCGCGGGAAGTGTCAGAGGTTTGTTGAATGATGGTTCTCATAAAAAAGGTAAGAATATGAACTGGTTAGAAACGGTGGCCATGGTCTATCTTTGTACTGACAGGCAAGACCTTCAAATTTTTGTGCAAGCTATTCAAGTTCTTATCTTTTCTATTGCACATTATTATATATTTGTCTTAATCGATCGTATCGTTGTGATTGTAGGTTGGGAAAAATTATGTTAGCTACATTGGAAATTCCATTATACGTGACCCTGACCCTTTAGCTGGTTAGGTTAGGAGTAGGTTGTTGAAGGAAGTGTAACTAGGTCCAATCTTCATAAATGTACTTTTGATAGTTGTACTTATTCAAGAAAAGAAATATTATTTTTATAATATATGACAATGAGTTTCTTGCTCATTGTGGTAGGTCTAGCACATGTCAAAGTGCTATAGGTGAGTCAAATATTCAAGAGAAAATATTGAAGGCCTTAAGGGCATGTTACACTATGTATAAATATATATTAAAGTCAAAGGGAAACCTCCAAGCAAAGTCAAGTCTACTCCTAGGCAAAGGCATCTTCAAGAAGCTCCTTCAAGCATGCTACACCACCATGGAAGCTATCCGCAAACTACTCAGTAAATCTGCCTACTCTTTGCCCTCAGAGTTGGCCTACAAGTAAGAGGACAAGTCGGCCTAATTGCAGTCAGTCAAGTCAGCGTAATTGGAGGGACAATCCTCTATTTATAGAGGCTGTCTACTCCAAAAGATAACGAATAACTTGGCTCTGAAATCCGCAAGAAATAGAGGATAAGGAGAACAACAAAAAGCTAAGGGAAAAGGTCTTCTAGGGCAGCGAGGTAAGGAAGAAAAACAACGAAGTCGAAGGGCCTATTTTCAAGTGTATACACAACCATACGTGCGAGAAAGTGAAGGGAAGTCTGCGACTATATCATAAGTAAAATCATAGTTGCATATTCTTCATTGGTTGGGCTAGTAACTAGGCCTACAAAGGCCTCCTACTCCAGTATGGAAGAAGGACTCTCAAGCGAAGTAAGAAAGTAGGAGACCGAAATATAAAGGACTATTTCTAGGGCTAGAAACAGTCACACATGCGAAGTGCAGTAAGGGTATTGTTGCAAATATTGGGGGGGGGGTGAATCAGTGTTCCTTTTCAATTGTTATTTTTACTGGTTAAATCATTTATATTTAGAACACAAAATGAACAATAGGAATAAATGCTTTTATTAATATAATCTTTACAATAAATCAGGTACAATATATATACTGCTCCAACTTGTTGCCAAGCACCAACTTCGACTTTTTGTGAGGCTCCAACCTCTAGGGCACCAACCCTGTCTTGTCAAGGCACCAACCTTGGATTTAGGAGCACCAACTCCAAGGACACCAATCCTTCCAATTCTGAGGCACTAACCCCAAGGGCTCCGACCCTATCTTGTCAAGGCACCAACCTTGGATTTAGGAGCACCAACTCCAAGGACACCAATCCTTCCAATTTTGAGGCACCAACCCCAAGGGCTCCAACCCTCTGCTATATATTGTCTAGATATGTTTGATAATAATTCTCTTCTCCCAAAATCTTCTTCACTGAGTTCTGTCAATCTACAACTTCACTGTAGTCTCCATGCTACATCATCAATGACAACCTGTCTTCAGATGAAGGAGTTTTCACAACTCTTCATATTGCCCACACAGAGTCTGCAAAGTTACCTCATGATGATTTCAAATAGCCATCATGGTCTCCAATAATGTCTCCAAGATCTGCTGACACTTTTCAAAAGGATATCTTTGATAAGTTGTGCTAAGCCTCAATGTTTGCACAAAAAGCAATTCTCTGTTTCAACCCGTTGTTCTATCTGCCGCGGTAAGTGCTTCAAGAGTGACTGCTTCTCACTGTTCTTAGTGTTGCGATATCTTACTTCCAAGGATCATACTCACAAATACTTCAATACTGGTGTAGTCTATTGCTCCCTTCAAATGATAGCCAGATCAAATCTTATTTCACTTCACTGAATTGTTCTTGGAGTTACGATTTGTACTTCTATTAATTCATCACAGGTTGAAGCCTTCCAAAGATTAACCCATTCAGTAGAGTCACTTGACCTTTGGCTTCCTTCTTTCTCGTTTGATCTTCGACTTCCTCTGTTCCTTCAAGTTCACGAGTTGTGAAGTGTTACTTCTTCTCTCTGTTAGATGCCCGAGATTGATTACCTAAAGTGAAGCGTTTCAACTTGTATATATGTGAGTTTTGCCAATAATGAAAAGACACGTTCATTGGGAGGAGAGGCTAACTTATGAGTTTGCACATTAAAAGATTATTTCGGAGAGGCTCTTAATTTTTAATATTCATCCAAGGCTATACCCACATGGAGGTCCCACATGGCATGTTATCACATTAATCGCAATCGCAACATTCATGAAAATCAGAGATATTCCTTTAATCCCACAATCACAACTTTCGGAGGTTTGCACATAACATAGTCGATTCCCCTACTACCGACGGAGTGGATGCGATATGATATTAAACAGTGGTTAATAAATCCGTCAGGTCTACAGCCTTATCGCAATTGACGGTTTGACATCCCTTAGAAACTAGCGATACTGCGGATACGATATTGTATAAAGTCATGTTATAATGGTGCAGCGGGTCCGCAATATTATATCGCAATCAGAGGTTTTACCTTGACCTTTATGACTGGCGATATGAAAGCTCATATGATGGATGCAATATTGTATTAAGGTGTATTATAATGGAACCATCGGGTTCCCAGTGCATATCGCAATCGACGTTTTACCGTGACATCCCGTGAAAGTTTCGATGAGGCGGACGCGATATAACATAATAATGTATTCTAATGGAGCAGTCGGTTCCACATATCAAATCGCAATCGGGGGTTTTGTGCGGTGGCATATAATAGAACCCGCCGATTTGATATGTTAACTCCTTCGATTTATGCGCTGTGAACTTTTAAAAGGTTTCCATGGTTTATTCCTTCCTCTGATATTGCCCTTACTCTTGGCATATGCGATAGATCTACTTTGTCTTGGCTTGTCGCTCCTATGGCTTCTCGTCACTCCTATGACTTCTGATACACTGCTCCGATAGCTCTGTTTATGCTCCTCTACTGTTTTCTTCCTATCGGTTCTTCTTGGGCATATATTACATGTTATACTTCCAATATGGCTCCTGTAATGTTTTCTTCTTTACTCCTCCGATATCGCTGTTGCTCTTTGTTCTTCCTATAGCACTTACCCTTGAGCATATGCGATAAATTGCTTCCTTGATGGCTTCTGATGAAATCTTCCTCTTATTCTTTGGCTTCATGGCTTCTCCTCTTTACTCTTTCTGTTTCTCTTTTGATGGATTCCGATATCTTTCCTCCTCGGTTCCACTGTTTCTATTATGTCTGTATTCAATCCTTGGATCCTCCATGAGCAACATTATGATCAATGGGCATCAATGGGAAACCACACATCACAAGAATTTTCCATCACAAACACTGCCATATTGACATCAATGACAACCTAGATTCACAGGTATAACATCAACGAGTGAATAGGTCATTGTTTGGATGAGAGATCAAGTCTACAAGGACTCCCAAATCTAGCGAAGCAGCCTATCTCTCTAACGTTAAAGGACTCTAATTGGAAGACGAAGTGCTGGAAGACAAAGTGTTGGAAGAAGTGCCGAGGTATATGGTGCAGAAAGGAGTAAAGATTTGACTTGTGCTTGGAGGATCTCTTAGTCAGAGGTCTAGGGTTTAGCATTGATCAATAGAAGCTTCAATAAGAGAAAACTTACAAAGGGTTTCCTCTCAAGAGTGGAGAGGTTTTGGCCTTGGCAGAGAGCCAACATCTTGTGTTCGTGTTTTTATGTTTGGTAGCAGTTTGATGAAGTCCACACATATGCACTAAGAAGAAGAAGAAGAAGAAGAATAAGCTAACAAGAAAAGTAAAAAGACTCCACAAATTGTTATCAAGTAACGAAAAATCATACTATATTGCTTTGCCCTAGATTCTTCAACATAGGTCTAGTTGCATTTTAGTTTACCTACACCTACATCCTGCATTCGTTTCTTGTAGTTTGTCTTGTGTTTTCTGTTTTTGGTTTCACATCATGTTTTGCTTTAGCCATTTTCTGTTTTGTCTTCTGGTTTTGGTTCCTTGTTGTGTGTTGTCTTTTCTTTCGTTTTGTGAGATTGTGCATGAATATGCTCTATTGGCTCAAAGGGAATGTGGCAAAATAGAAAAGGACTTTGTAAAGAAAGCCTTGTGTTAAGAAAGCCTTGTGTCGAACCATGACCTCCATTACTATTTTGGAAACCTCATGCCTGCACTCGAGTTTTTTATGTTTCGTGTTTTCAGGCTGATCCAATCAACTAGAGAAGGACAAGGGGAAAATCTAAACAAGCAAATCAATATCAAACATCTTATATATACTTCTTTAAAGGGGAAACCTCTTCTACTCTCAATAAGTCGTGATCCCTCTTCCGCCCATGAAATGAATAAGTGTCGATGCACAACCCTATATAAAATAATAAATAAAGGCGAAAGAAGAGAAATACTTCTTTCACAGAGAGGTGAAGCAAGCAACTCCGTCGGGGTACTGTCCAAGTGTGATGGCAGCGGAGCAATGTTTGTGTTCCTGAAGTGACTTTGCCGGGGTGTTGTCCAAGTGTGCTGGCAACAGAGAAACACCAGAGATGAAAAACTATACTCTGAAAATCTAAAGCTCGTGAACTTCATTACCCTATCCTAATTCAAAACATTGTGTGATTGCTGATCTTATGTTTGTGTTTAACCGAGTAAAGGAATGTAGAGGGCTATGTTTATGCATGAGGTAAGTGGGGAAGCCATGGTAATCTCAACGATGAATCAATACTTCCTAAAGGACTAGACCCTGCACGAAAGAATTGACCAAGGCAGAGAAATTGGAGTTCTATTAGTGTGTCGCCAAGTGTTGTCGTTGTGACAAACATCCTCCAAAATTTTGCATACACTCGAATTTCAAAGCCTACTGTAGGTCTTGCGATTTGTCATTTCGTAGTTAGTTCTTGGTCAGCTGATGCTTTTGAGATCCCTTCTTGGATTGTAAGTGTCGAAGTCACTTGCTCACACATGCTCAGTCTGTAACAAGTGCATTAGCACATTCTTTTATGCTAGTTTGGACAAGCATGGCACGTTCCATCAAGATTGTGCTTGTGCGATGTCCAATTCATGTCGACAATTAGCGCATAATGACAACAACAATTTTTCACATTCTAGCTGCGTTTGTACTTCCATTTCGGTGAGTTTTGTAGACTGTTGCTTCCGCACACTGTTGTTTTCACGAGTGTTGTTTCAATATAATTAGTATCGTTTTCATGTTTTGTCGCTTTCGCTTGCTTTCAATCTAATTACTGTCGTTTTCATGTTATCTTTGCTCTTGCATGTGTTACTTTCACTGTTGTTCACATATCGCAAGGACTGTGCACTACGCAGTTCCAGTGCTCAAGCCCGACCTTTGGTCCCCCCAAATTGTGCAATCCAACCCTCCAGCCAGGCCCCAACTGCGCATTGCGCAATCTCTGAGCTCAAGCTCAAACCTTGAGCTCTTGAACTACGCAATCACTAGGCCTGCTTTGCCTTCCAAAACTGCGCAGTTGGCTGAAACAGTGTAAAATCCCTTAATCTTGGCTCATTGACTCCCATAATTGCGCAATTTCTCTGTCCTACCCAGTTAGTACTGCACATTGTGCAGTCTTAAAGCTCAAGCCTCAACCCTGAGCTCTTGAACTATGCAACTGCGCAATCACCTTGGCTCCTCAGTCCTCCAGAATTGCGCAATAGGCTAATCTAGTTCCCATCCCCTCGGCTTGTCCCAAAATTGCGCAGTTGGCTGAAACAATGTAAAATCCCTTTAGCATGGCTCATTGACTCCCAGAATTGCGCAATATCTCTCTCTTACCCAGTTAATACTGCGCATTGCGCAGTCTCAAGGCTCAAGCCTCAACCCTGAGCTCTTGAATTGTGCAACTGCGCAATCACCTGGGCTCCTTTGTCCTCCAGAATTGCGCAATAGGCTAATCTAGTGCCCATCCCCTCAGAGTGTCACACTAAGCTCCCAGATTGTGTAGTTTTCTTCCTCAGTCCAACCTGAATTGTGCATTGCACAGCCTCAAGGCTCAAGCTTCACCCTTGACTGCTTGAGTTGCGCAATTGTGCAGTTATTGAGCCTCTTTCCCAGCATGTCACCCGGTTCCGGCTTGGTTAGTGGATTAGTATGCACCATCTTAGACTAGGGGTTTATAGGATTGATTTCGTCTTGTCATGAGTGGGTTGTAGATGCAGGTACTCTATCATGCTATGGCAAGATGATGAAGAAGGAAATGGAGGAGGACATGCTAGAAGATAAATATCGAGATATAGATATAAGATGATCATCAGGTGAGAAGACGAAGGAGCACCAGACCATAACAAAAGATAAAGATCAAGATCACATGGAAGACTCTTTACCCAAGAAGACACAAAGAAAAAAGCAACAAGAAGGACAACTTGGCACTATCACATCATCATGCAATCCATCTCATCAGTGTCATGTCATGTCCTGTCACAAGTCATCATGTGCCACATCATTATTGTGGGTTATGTAATTATCTATTCAAAATGTATAGTGAAGTGGAAGTCCAAAGGACACATTTAGAATATGAAGAGTCATGTAAAGTCGAAAAGTCATAGGAAGTCAAATAGTCATTAGGGTAGTCAAAGAGTCACAAGGAAGGTGAAGCGTCACCTCTTGGTTATATGTACACCCTCATTGTATGAGCAAAGGACTTTTCACCCTGGCTCCTCCCGCAAGGCATTAGAGAGATAAGCTAGTTCTTTTGAGGTGCAAGGAGTGGCTTCAATGCTCCACTATTGGAGCTAGTGATGTTCATTGTATACATGTGTCTTGGAACTTTACTTAATAACAAAGCCTTCATGGCAAACATGTTCTTCATGCATGGATTATGAATATTTGTAATACTATTCTACGGACATTTGTATTTCATGTTTGCTTTCATCTGTGCTAAAGTAGTTGAACTATTTCGGTTATTTTAGTACTTATCATATTGAGAATGTGCTGTAATGGTTGTTATTACTGTCCCATCCTTGTGGACTATTCTGCAGGATACTAGACAGGTCTTTCTCATTCATTGATTGTAATGATTGTCGAATCTTTTGTGCACTATTCTGCTGGATGTCAGACGGATCCTTCTTGTTTGTGTGTGTCTCTACTTGGGTGGTACTATTACCTCTCTCTTAATGGCTCACTTTACTCTGTTCCTTCGCAGTAGAAGAACTTTGACACACTTACCATCGAACACTCTCTAGGCACACTTGTTTTTCGAAGGCACACACGTGTTTCTCTCTCTTGTTGACAGTTAGAGCCAAGGAAAATCTATAAGAATTGATGGCAATCGTGTCGATACTTTGGATGGGGCTCCTATTCCAAATGGTGTGAGGTCTAATTGGGACTTCACAGCGGGGAGACCCCTTGGTTGACGGATTTCCAACACCGTCAACACTCCCTCAAAGGACAAGATCTTTTATTATATTACAAAGGAAGAAGCTCTCTAGACAAAGAGAAAGGACTCTTCAACTCAAGGAGATTTACAACAATGATAAGAACTATACAACAACAATCTCCTTAAGATACAAGGCCAATATAGATAAGATTTTCTTATGATTTGATTGCAAATTCTCTAAACCTATTGATCTAACCCTCCAAGAACCCTTTGCCTAGGTGAAGGAAAGGCTCAAAACTTCTCAAAAATTTTGGTCTTTCACTACGAATTAGCCTTTCGCATCAGGGGAGAGAGGCCTTCTTTAGGAGTTCTCAACCTCGAGGAAAAGGGCTCAAAATGATGCGGCTTTCTTCAAAACTTTTGCAATGAAATCAAGCCTTCCGAATCTGATTTTTATGCCAAGAAAATTTGTGATGAAACGCTTTTAAAATTCATTGACCTTTGCAAAATTCACAAAGGTTAGCACTTTAAAATTAAAGGGAAAAAAACAAGGCTCTAGAGGGCTTGCAGCCTAGCAAATTTGAGCAAAAAATGCCAGTGGCCCTTAAGAAAATTCTTCAATAAAATTTTCGAGCCACCAAATTTGAAATCAAACCCTTGCTAGATAACAAAGCAAGCCTCGAAGACTAGCAATTATCACAAAATGAATTTTAAGTGCCAAGAATGATCTAATCCCCAAGTGAAACACCTCAAGGAAATTTGCAAAATTATATGAAGCGAAAAACCCTTGAAAGGATTCGATCTTTAAGTAAAAGAGGCCTTCGAAACCTTGTGGCCTCAAGAAAAATGCTAGATGACCCCAAGAAATTTTCGTTGCCCTTGAAACCCTAGTCATTTAAGCTAGCAGGAGGATTGTGGCCTCAGATAAATAATTTTCCTTTGAAATTCGATGGGATCAATCCTGCTAAAATATTCACAAATAGATCCAAGCCAAAATCGATGCCCTCCCTTTAGATCTACAAAACAAACTCAACAAAACCCCACAAATATATACAAGATAAATAGAAATTATATACAAGGTTAAAAGAAAATATATTCAAGATCTATTTACAAATTTACAAGAATAATGTTATGTAAAAATTAGTTAGTTATAGATTATTAGGCAAAAGGGCATGATCAAAGATCATGCTTGTGCACCAAGAGGCACCTAAGGCAGTATATAGCCAGTGCTTTTCACAAAATGTAATCATCATATATTCAATTATTAATAAAATATTTTATCATCGCTATCAATAGCTAATTTTTGTGCTTCACCTGGTATCAGAGCGAGATCGGTCTTCGCAGCGCGTCCTTGCTGCACAACCTTGTTCCGCTGTTCCCTTGCATCGTTCCATTGTTTCCACTCCTCATCCACCCATTCACCACACCTTTTGCCCATCGACCTGTCCGCTTCTTCCGCCCTTCGTCAGCTACCCTTGTCACCATTTCGTTGTTGCGTCATTCCGCTATTCCTACAATCATTTCATTCCTCCGCTGTCTGCTGTTCTTAGCTGACAATCGTGCATTCCTCCATGTGGTGACACCTCTCCCCTACACCTCTTGCTCGCTACTCTTTTTCCGATGCATCCAATCTGCTGCTCCATTCGCTGTCCATACACTGCCGCGCTGTCTCACTGCCTGTTGCAATCCCCAACACATTTGTCTTTTACTTAGTCGAACAGAGTCAACCACAAACTGTTCATTGAGTTATGACGGTTCATTGGTTTGTAATTAGTCGTAATTATCCACGGAGATTAAAGCTATATATATATATATTATATATACAATATATTGATTTATATATAAATATTATAGTTAAAACTTAATATTTAAAAAAAACTATATGTTATATAATTAAAATTAATTAATTAAGTTATTTAAAAAAAAATAAATTATTTAAGCTGGCGGACAAATATACACCCCCACAAACTCGTTCAATGTCGTCAATGTCAATGGTCAGTTTCAGTAAAAAATTGATTGACTTGGAGAATAGGATTACTAGCCACTCTGATGATTTCAACAAAAAATTAGTCGATCTCGAAAGTAAATTTATCGGGGATTTTGACGATGTCAAGAAGCTTTAGGATACAACAAATCGGATAGAATTACAGCTTGGGCAGAACCTAATCCAATCTGAAATGAATCATAATTAGACATTAGAATTGCTGAACACCTTGTGTGGAAAGAAGAAGGTTACACCCGAAAAACTATTCCAAGATGATGGAGGTAATCAAGAGCACAATTCATCAGATTCAACAAAGTCAACAGATTCTCACAAAAAAGCAAAATCTCCAAAAAAATCAGCCATGCCCCATCAAGGAAATAGTAATGCAATGTTTTCAAATAAGCAACTTTGGGATGCATTCAACAATGAACACCCTCTTTTCGTTCCACCATTAGCAACTTATTAGCGATAGGTAAAAGTCGAGATGCCTAAATTCAATGGGAACGAAAAATGCAGTGTTGCGTGGTTGAATAAAGTAGAAGAATACTTCTAGATTTACGACATCGACAATGATGACGAAAAAATCAGGCACGCTTCCATGAAAATGGAAGGAGAAGCATATAATTGGTATATGTGGTGCAAGAAAAAAATCACCATCAGTTGGAGAAAATTTAAAGATGCACTCTTTAAAAGATTCCAAGGTGTAAGGGAAGAAGAGTTCTTTTCAACACTCATCAAATTACGACAAAAAGGAAGTGTGGATGAGTATACTCGAGAATGGGAGACCTTAGTAACACGAGTACCTGGGTTATTAAAATCTCGTCTAATTCAATCATATATCTCCTGACTTAAAACTCATTTACGAGTAGAACTTGACCTTCATGGCATTACGTCAATAGAACTAGCAAGACGAAAAGCAAAAAATGCTGAAAAGAAATTTGAACAAACACTGTGGTCAAAACCGGGAAAAGTATATTCGAGACGAAGAATGCTCCAGTTTGTGGATTCAAATAAATATGTTCCACCACATCGTCGTGAAGGTGAAAAATCTAATGTGGAAATGCAAAGGATAAAAGAAGGCAAATGCGAACGTTGTGGCGAGAAGTGGGACCCTAAACATAGATGTGCTAAAGGAAAAGAATCAAAGAACCTATATAACTGTGAAGCAACTAACGACTCAAATAGTGAGGATTCTGACATAGAAGAAACAGAAGATGCCCCAGAATTCTCTCCAGAATTAGATGACGGAAGTATTCCGCAAGTGTCATTATCAACTATGACAGGTATATCACAACCTTAGACTCTAAAATTGAAAGGACATATAAAGAAGAACAGTGTAGTGGTTCTCATTATCAGCTATGACAGGTATATCACAACCTCAGACTCTAAAATTGAAAGGACATATAAAGAAGAACAATGTAGTGGTTCTCATCGACTTTGGTAGCACCCACAATTTTTTAGATGCAACTGTGGCAAAGAGACTCAACATTTTCTCATTTCCCTTACCAAACATGAAGGTAATGGTAGCTGACGGTAAGAAGATTGAAAAGGTAGGGAAATGCCATAAGGTCAAATTGCAGATTCAAGACTTTAATTTAGAATCTCCGTTCTTCACTGTACCATTAGGTGGAGTAGATGTGGTCTTAGGTATCCAATGGCTACGAACTCTAGGCACTTACGTTGCCAACCATCAAGTATAGTTCAGAAGATTTAACTAGGGAGGCTAGAGGTACAAATTACATGGATTCCAAGCACTAGAGAATCAAATTGTATCATCATCTCAGATGATGAAGATGATTCGAAGAGGAGCACCTGCTTATGTAGTACAATGTCACCAATTAGAAATGTTATCTGCAAATATAATCAGTGAAGAGCCACCAGAGGTACAAGATCTAATTCAGAAGCATGAAAAGGTATTTCAAGACCTCCCTATGAAAATGCCTCGTAACTTAGAAATTGAGCATACAATAGAAGTCAAAGCAGGTTCAGACCCCGTCAACATCAAGCCGTATCGATATCCACATCACCAAAAGATGGAAATTGAGAGATTAATCCAAGACCTTTTAAAGTGTGGGATCATCTCGAAAAGTAAAAGTCCATATGCTGCTCCAGTGTTATTGGTAAGGAAGAAAGATGGTTCATTCAAGCTATGCATTGACTATAGAGGATTAAACAAAATAACGATTAAAAACAAATTACCAATCCCCTTTATCGACGAAATGTTGGATAAGCTACATGGCCCAAAATAATTTTCAAAATTGGACATAAGGTCAGGGTATTACCAAATCAGAATCAGGTTGGAAGACATACCAAAAATGACATTCCGAACACACGAAGGTCACTATGAATTTAAAGTAATGCTGTTTGGGTTAACCAATGCAGCGACGTTTCAAGCCACTATGAACGAATTATTTCGTCCATATCTTAGGAAGTTTGTATTAGTATTTTTTAACGATATTTTAATTTACAGTAAAACTTGGAAGGAGCACTTACAACATCTGGATAAAGTTCTTACACTACTAAAAGAGCATCAGTTCTACGCAAAAAAATCCAAATGCACCTTTGGAAAGAAAGAAGTAGAATACCTAGGACACATTATATCCCAGGAAGGTGTAAAAGTGGACTCTAATAAAATCAAAGCTATAAGGGAATGGACCAAACCAATTAATGTATCCAAGCTAAGAGGGTTGAAGAATAAAAACTATGCTGAAGCACGAAAACTGATAGCTTGTAGACTTTAATATAAAAATACACACAGGTACTTAATATAATAATTTATTAATTTATAAATGATATAATGTACTGAATGTTAACATATGCCTGCTTTTATATCTCAGTAAGGCTGACCTTTCGGAATGGGTCATGTCTTTTACCATGCTTTTCACTAACTTAATGACTATTTAACCTCAAAAATTAATTGTTAATATTTATATTTATTTTATTTATTTAATTGTTTATGAATATATTCAATAACAAGCCCTTCTTTAGAAGCTTTGTCCCAAAAAGCTTTGAATGCTGGGGGGTTTCTTCACTTAAGTGACTGTTCGCTCTCGATCTCTATAATCTTAACCATACTCTCATCTTATAGGTCATTAAGTAATATTCCTTGGATATATTTTTTTTAAATCAATTCTTTTAATAAGCTATTTTTTGTTTTTTTTGTTTTTTTGTTTTATTATTTAAATAATAATGTTTTTCAATTCTATTTTTAAAAATAAATTATCTAATTAAAACTTAGATATAATTATAAAAGTATAATTTTTATATATAATATGTAATTATATAATTTATACATCGATTTTATAACCTCTTTTTTTGTAATGTTTATTGGCGCATTATATTAACCTTGGAATATATACAATATATAAGACCACCTGTCCGAACCGTACTGAAAATGAGGCGTGACGCATCGAGACCAAGCCGTTCAGGATTTAACGTGCCAGTTAGGAACGATTGTACAACCGACCCTTCGATGGACACTGGAAATGACAGCGATAACACTATGATGGATTATTGGCAGCGACGACTGTTTTGGCCATATCATTCCACGTGGGAGATAGTTGAATCGAACAAATTGCGAGTTTTGGTTCGAGAGCCCGACAGACAAGCAACGGATACCACAGATTGTCGGGGGTTAATTATGGAAAATTGGTTCCTTCCGTGCCCACTTTGACGTCATATTGACAATACAGACACCTATATCCCTCTTCTTGTATAACCACTGATGGCCATCCACCTACTGTTACCTCCATGGCTTACCAGGTATCCGAATCAATTCCATATACAAGAGGATTAGAGGCCATTCTAATGAGAATATATGTATATCCAAGCCAAGCACAAGCCTCAGGGACATTGGTCACCGTACCAAGAGCTATTTCTGCATTCATATTGTCCATCAAGGAGCTTATAAACTGACTCTCAATTGGCAACTGACTTGTCAATAAACGCAAATAGTGTGTCAACTTCTCGTGCGTAGTAATGATGATTCCCTCACCACTTCTGTCAAATTGAGGCCTTCCAGCACGACCAAAAATCTGCATAACATCAAGCATGCCCAATTCTTGCCAACCTCCAGCTTTTGGATCATACAATTGTGTTCCCTGTATGATAACTGTATGTGTAGGCAAATTAACACCCCATGCTAAAGTTGCTGTACATACAAGCACTTTTAGCAATCCTCCAGAAAATAGATGCTCTGTAAGACTGTGATCTGCACGCAACATCCCAGCATGATGGATGCCAAAACTAGACTGGAACAATTCAATGAGTTCCCGATTTTTGGATTTATGCACCTCCTTCTTTGTGATTCCATACTAGGGGTGTGTTTCATTTGAAAATGAACCAACCTCATCATTTCTTTGGGCAAATTCAACCAAAATCCGCGTAGTTTTCCTAGTATCTTTGCGTGAATGCACAAAAACCATTACTTGCTGACCACGTCTTATTGCTTCTAGAACCTTATTATAACAAATTTCATTCATAAGATTGTTACGAGCAACAAAATTTTGCTCACTGACACGTATATATTGCTGTGTAAGTGGAACAGGATGGTAACTGGAGTCAAAAAAGAATAATCCAGTATCCACATTGACCCTAACAAATTGTGCAACCTCTCGATAATTTGGAAGAGTAGTTGATAGGCCCACAATCCTTATCATACTTTGGGTTGACTCAACCTGACAGAGTTCGGGCAACCAAAGCTTCTATTACTGGACCTCTGTCATCATTCAAGAGATGTAATTTATCAGTGATCAAAAGCTTAACGAGGGCTGACAGTGATATGTCACTGCTTTTGCGAGTGATCACATCCCATTTTTCAGGTGTTGTCACAATCATCTGTGTTTCTTCAAGCTCGTCTCTCCTAAGCTGCATATCACCTGTGAGTTCTCTGACAACCATGTTCAAGGGAGATAGACGACAACTAAATGCTGATGACACTTACGCTGCCAAAGCCTTCATAGGTGCAACATAAACAATTTTGAACTCATTCTTGTGTAAAATACCATTCTTAATATGTTGTTCAATATCACGTAAAATAGTAATCATTGCAATATCAGTCTTGCCAGCTCCAGTGGGTGCACATACTAGTATATTCTCATTGCTATGGTATGCAGTTGGAAATATTTGACTTTGAATGCGGTTGAGTGTTTTGTATCCTTCAAAAGCAGTTTGAGCAAAGCTGTCCAGGCATGATATCTCAATCAATTTTTCACCAGGCTTCATTGATGCTGTCTCCATGGCTGGGACCCTAACTTCTTCAAACCCTTTATAAGTCTTTCTCACAGTGCCTTGTGGAAGAGCCGTTCCTGGTAGCGACTGTAGGTCATCACCGTTTCCAATCAGATTGTCCACCCCTACTTTCTTTCCACTTGCATTAAGCAATGCAGAAAATCTTGCAGCCCCATTTAAGAAACCATTCTCTAATTCATATCCTACTCCACGCTTGAGCTGTCGCTTTTCCTTCCGACTAACCTTTTCATATGAATTTTCTAAACACTGAAATGCTTCTTGAATTTTACTAAAATTCTCCATGGATTCAAGATGTGAATGTAATGGCATATCGTGCGGCGAACTACGTTCAAAGGCCCGCATGATTATATCGTGTGCCATGGCTCCGATACCACTGTAGCATAAAAACTATGTAGAAGCACGAAAACTGATAGCTTGTAGACTTTAATATAAAAATACACACAAGTATTCAATATAATAATTTATTAATATATATAAAATGTATAAGATGATATGAATGTTACAATGATGCCTTGCTTTTATACCTTAGCAGGTGACCTTTCGTGAATGGGCATATCTTTTAGACATGCCTTTTCACCTAACTTAATGACTATTTAACCTAAATAATATTTAATTATTTAATATTTATATTTATTTAATTGTTATGAATTATATTCATAACAAGGGTTCTTAGGATTGATTGGATATTACCGAAGATTTATTAAAAACTATGCACATATAATGACATCTTTGACAAACCTTTTAAAGAAGAATTCATTTCAACAGGTTGGGGACGCAGGAAGGTGTTTTCAAGAATTAAAGGAAGCTATGTCTAGTGCCCTGGTATTGGCAACTCCAGATTTCTCTAAACCATTTATCATCGAGTGTGATGCTTTCGTATTCCGTATAGGTGCAGTGTTAATGCAAGAAAGGCATCCAATAGCTTTGAAAGCAGGAAGCTCAATAAAAGAGAACGTCTCAAGTCCACATACAACAATGAAATGCTCGCTATTATGCATGCACTGGCTAA
Source organism: Pinus taeda (assembly GCA_000404065.3). Taxonomy (NCBI): domain Eukaryota; kingdom Viridiplantae; phylum Streptophyta; class Pinopsida; order Pinales; family Pinaceae; genus Pinus; species Pinus taeda. Next base: position 21,277 of record APFE031754898.1, read on the forward strand.
GTGGAGACAATATCTTTTGGGAAGTAAGTTCTCCATTCAAACAGACAATAATAGTCTCCAACACCTCCTTCAACATAAAACACTTTCCGAAGAACAACAAAAATGGATTGAAAAAATTGCCACCTTTGACATGGAAATACTACATAAAAGGGGAAAAGACAATGTAGTAGCAGACGCCCTGCCTAGGAAAGACGAAGAACCAACACTACTTACAGTCTCGGTTGTTGTGCCTAAATGGCTTAATGAGATTCGAAGTAAGTATGCCAAGGATCCAGAAATAACTGCAATAATCAATAATCTTCCAAACAACTCAAAATTTGAATGGAAGAATGATATTCTATGGTATAGAGGAAGAATCTATCTGAATGAAAATTCCAAGTTTAAATCTAAGATACTCAAAGAGTCACATGATTCACCGTCAGCCGGACATGTAGGATTCTTTAAGACTTACTACAATGCACGTCAATCATTCTTTTGGAAAGGGACGAGTTGCGATATTCAGAAGTATGTAGCAGAGTGTGACACATGTTAAAGAAATAAAAGTGAAAATATTATGACATCTGGATTACTTCACCCCTTAAACATTTCGAATCAGAAATGGGAAGAAATATCAATGGAATTTATTGAGAGATTACCCGTATCTGAAGGCAAGGACAAGATTTTCGTAGTGGTCGACAGACTCACCAAATATGCTCACTTTATGGCAATAAAGAAATCAGACTTAGCTAAACAAATTGCTGAAATATTTTACAAAAATATATATAAATTACACGGTTTTCCGAAAGTCATTGTGAGTAATAGAGATGCCAAATTCAAGGGTAATTTCTGGAAGGAATTGTTCAACCACATAGGAACCTACCTAAATATGAGTTCCGCTTATCACCCTTAAACAGATGGACAAATAGAGGTTGTCAATAAATGTTTGGAGGGCTACCTACGTTGCTACGCTACAGAAAAACAAAGTAAGTGGGCTCAATGGTTGCATCTCGCTGAGTGGTGGTATAATTCTATTTATCACACGTCAGCAAAAATGACGCCATTCCAAGCTTTGTATGGATATGAACCCCCAAAATGGAAGGATCTAGCTACCATCCAGACAAATCTACCTGCTGTTAAAAACCAACTAGAAGAGACCCAAAAAATAGTCCAAACCCTAAGAGAAAACTTGAATAATGCAAGGAACTGTATGAAGCAACAAGCAGACCGAAATAGAATCGAAAGAGAATTTGAAATCGGAGAATGGGTATTTGTCAAGCTCCAGCCATACAAACAATTGTCTTTGAAACAAAGAGGAAAAAATAAATTGGCACCAAAGTTCTATGGACCATATCAGATCAATAAAAAGATCAGCCAAGTTGCATATAGTTTAAGCCTTCCAGAGAAAAGTCGTATTCACAACGTCTTCCATGTCTCCTGCCTTAAAAAGGCACTGGGCGACCATCAATCAACGCAAACAACACTTCCATCTCTAGATGATGAAGGAAGGGTCATTCTAGTACCAGAAGGTATCTTATCTACTAGAGAAAGGAAGCTTCGATCTCGTACAATCAAGGAATACTTGATCAAGTGGAAAGACTTACCAGAAGAAGAAGCTTCATGGGAGATTGAAGCCTTTCTTCAGCAACATCAGTCATTATGTATGCTTTGAGGACAAAGCATTCTTTTGAGAGGAAGGCAATGTTATGTAAAAATTAGTTAGTTATAGATTATTAGGCAAAAGGGCATGATCAAAGATCATGCCCGTTCACCAAGAGGCACCTAAGGCAGTATATAGCCAGGGCCTCTCACAAAATGTAATCATCATATATTCAATTATTAATAAAATATTTTATCATGACTGTCAATAGCTAATTTTTGTGCTTCAAATAAGCTCTTCAATAGTAGATCTATTCATTTAAAGCTCTAAAAATAATTTTGAGAGATTTAAAAAAAATAGATAAAAGTTGATCTAGAGCAAATGGCAAGAAAATCCCTTTTCTTATCTTGAATGACAAGTCTTCAGATGACGCACTATGGGTTCTTCAGCTTCTATGCCCTGAATAGTTGGTTAATTTAGCCGAGAATGTCCCCAAGTATCCAAGATCTGACCAACAATGTTATTTTCTACACACTTGAAAAATATTTGTTAGATCAGAGATTTGGATAGAACAGTGGAAGATGAGTCTAAAGGTTCAACCAAAAACCAATATATCCACTCTACCTTAAGTGTTTCCCAAGTCTAAACCATGATGCAAGGTAACTATACGTCAATGAATCTTCAAGAGCTAATAGAAATAACAAAATTAAAACATAAGTAGAACATGAAGCACAAACAAGAAAGATATTACCATATGATTGAAGAATAACACCATAGATTCACCCCAAAGACTTCACTTTATTGCTCAGAAAAATATTACAAGAGTATCAGAGCTTCACTTAGCCAAGAGCTCAAGATTTTACATCATACAAATGAGGAGCATAGAGCCTCCTTGTATAGAAAAATGAGAGTGTGAGAGCCTCCAAGTGAAAAAAACGGCTAGTTGACTTGATTCGTGGCTTGATCCTTTTAGGAAAGTTTCAAACCCTTGATTACCACTGCACAGATCCATAGAAAAATGCGACTTCCTTGATTGATAAGTTGGATGGACCAATCTTTGACTTTGGGGCGGTTTTGGACCATTGGAATATCTTTCAAAAATATTTTTCTTGAAATTCCCTTATTCAAAATAACCACTTGGACCAAAAATTTCGATTTCCCTTCTGTTCCAATGAATTTTTTGTGGTTTTTTTTCCCTGGAAATGAGACTTTTCAATTTGATTCCTTTTTTGGAAAGTGCACATTCCCTTTTTGATTATTTTTCCACTTGGAGAAAATTTTATTTTCTCTAATTTTATTTTTTTGACTAATTTCTGGCTAATTATATTGCCATTTTTTGCCAAAAAATAAAAATAATGACTTTAGAGGGGTTTAGACATATTTGTCCACCCTCAAAGTGTGTCTAGATAGCAAGTTTAGCACTTGAGGTATAATTTTGAGTACTCACCCCCTAGAACATCTATAGACAACACTTTTTTTAATCAAATATTACATAGACATCCCATTAGAAGGGGAAAATTGACAATTAAAAATAACCTTTAGACAACCAAATTCTGAGACACTTTACGGATGATCTAGTTTGATAATTTACATAGACCCTATACACTAGGACTCTCCTAAGACCTTACCATCAAGCCCCACTCTAGTTTTGGGGTATGTGTGGGAAAAAAACTCAACCAATTATTTGCAGTTAAAAACACAAATAATTAGCTGAGGAAAAAAAACTCCCTAAAGTGAAACTCTTTGGTAATATTCATATGCTTACCGAGATGTTTTACATGGCTCTATAAACATACTAGAATCATTTCTACATAAGGACCCACTGGGTTGCAAAATTTGGATTACATTATGGTGACCTGAAGCTGCATGATGATTGATGAAATTTGAAAAATTTCCGACTGCCCTGCACTGTACTCTGCTTAAGGGGTAGTTGACACTGAGTCGTCAACAAGCCCTATGGTTAAATATTATGCTGCCCTACTCATAAATTATTACTTAAAAAAAAAATCTGCATTCCAAGGGTCCTTAGTCATATTGTACAAAACCGCTCGTTCTATACGAAATTGGTAGTTCGGTCCAAAAACAATCGGTTTCGTACAAGGATCGGTTGGTTTGGTATCGAGCCAACCTTTTCCAGTTCGTGGCACTGGTTCAAACCAATTTTTGCTCAAAAATGGTTGGATCGGCTAGTTCAGTTTGGTCCGGTTCAGTTCTTATAACAACGGGCTAGATGTAGAGACTAGTGGGATATTGCCTTGAGCAATGGTTCTCATTTATCAATTGATTAGTGGGCATTTCTTGAGCAATGCTCCTCATTTGTCTATTAACTTGTTCTTAGATCAATTATCTTAAGACTTATATCTATATGTTCTATCTTTTCTAAATATAGTGAGAAATACAATGGTGATGGATGATTTGTGAATCATGATTATTATGTTATTACATCACTAAATCTATCATTTATGATTTATTATTATTATTATATCTAGAGGAATTGATAGCTGGGCTGGTCTTGTACTCGCCTAACATGGGGTTGATTTCAACCTCTACCACTATAATCTCTAGGATCCTACGTAGGCCCTTTCTGCAAGCAAGTGTAAATCGGGGAGATTTGAACCTAGAAGCTCTTGGTACATAACACTTCATTATCATGATGATCACCAATTGAGTTGCCTCCTGGGGTCTATTAATGATTTATTACTTCACATATAATGATGTATGCTATTTGCACATTATGTATAACATTTCAATGATTTATGTTTCAGTTTTCCTACATTTTAATTTAATATTTCAGTATTTTAGCTGTGGTCCCTGTTAATGCAATATTTAGCAAGCCTAGTGCAATGCCTCACTAGGCAACCTAGGTCTTATGGCAACAAGAGATTAGCTACCACTATCACCTCAATGGCTTCTCTCCAGGCCGTCTAGTGGTGGAATTTATCCCCACAAGAGGCTTCCCTACATAAGATCACCAACAAGATATTCAACTGAGGGCTCAATGGTGATGCAAGGTCTAATGTTTAGAGGAAAAGGTACCAACAAATCTTTCGAAGGCTGAGATAACAATTGTCTAGAGTTTAGGTATACTTCCTTAAGACCTTTAAAATTTAAGAGAAAGCTGCTATAAGTTAGGATTTGCATAGTATGTAGATTTAAGGAACATGATTGCATATAACAACTCTACAAAATAGCCTACAAGTGATAAGATCAACAAAGGATCAAAAGCTACGAGGGAGGTAAGCTAGGGCTAAGTCAACAATGGTTTTAAATTGTAGAAAATGCATATGGCAACAATAAATACCAATATGTCAGCCCTAATTTTGGGGCTGAAACATGTAATTAATGCTAGATTTTGCTTTCTATTGTTTATTAAATGCAATGCCTTCTAATAGGGAAATAATATATGGACATAAAATTTCTATAAAATGCAGATTTTGGGCTAACGCTAACCCTAGTTACCAAGGAATCAAAGAAGGAAAGAGATTTATACTGATCAACACCGACTAGACTAATGCCTTTATCTAATTGGGAAATGAGTCAATTAGGGCAAGGTCAACGATAAAGGGCCATGGATGAAGAGGGTGGAAGATTGAATTTCTTCTCTTAGAAACTCTAGCGACTTTTCTTTGTGGGAGATTTTAAGGTCAAATGATGCATGAATCAAGTTCCTTTGATGGATTCTTGCAAGACAAATTTTACATACCATAAAGAATCAATATTTCAAGAAAAGATATTGTACTTTTTAATATGGCACACATAGAAACTGTAATACCATAAATATAACATGCAAAATGGAATAAAATGTCAATAAACTCACATTTCCAACAAGAATCACTTCAATCAATCCCAAAACTCTCTTCGAAATATTTTATTTGTGACCCACATTGTTCACATTAAAATGTTTTTTTGTTGTTAGTATAATTTTATGTACATATCCTCCTCATATTAAGTATCCTTTATGTACATATCCCCTTCATATTAAACATTTAAGGAATTCTCTCTCTCTCTCTCTATATATATATATATATATATATATATTTATATATATTTCTTGTTGAAATTTTTGTTGTTATTAATACTTTTTTGAATGCCACGTATCAACATCATGTTAAAAAGTGAATAAATTACATGCCTCCCTTATAATGGAAAGTGAAAATTTAAGAAATTTTTAATTTCAATTGCTTTATCCTTCTCTATACAAAGTTGATATAAAATTATGTTACTTGATATGGATATTGAAATATTTTACTTATGGTTGACACTGAGATATTATATTGTAATTAACATGTATTTTTTTAAATACCACATGTCAACTGAACAGAGAATGAATTGCACATCTTCTTGATACTACACTAGAACATCAATATTATTGTTATATGCCATGTGTCAACTCCATATTGAGTAGTGAAGTAATTACACCTCCCTCATACTAAAAAGTGAAAAGCAATTATAGATGAAATTAATTTGTTTTTAATTTCAATTATTTTCTTTCGATATAATGTTGATGTAAAATTAAGGTGAAAATTGAAACATTTTAATATTTTATGGCCGATACTGAAACATTTTTTTCCTTATTACTATTTTTTAATTTGTTAATGTAATATTATTTTATTATTTTTAAATGAAACTTTATGGGACAACATCTTCACCTTAACTCTTATTATTACTTTTTTAATTAAGCTGATATTATGTTTTTCTATTGTTATTTTTTGGCCTGAAACCTCACTATAACACCTCCATACCGGGCTGTAGAGCGCCTCTTGACGCAATGAATAATTTTCTTTTAGCAGAAGTTAGCCAAAACAACCCTATTGTTAAACCTCACTGAGAATAAAATGTACAGACATTTCATTGAAATAATTTGAGAGATGTCAAACAGCTAATGGTTTTTTAATATCGGCAAAATTGGGAGGGATTCATGTTGTGAGATCACTATATTGACCTTTTTTATGTTAACAAACGTATTGCCAGGTTATTGTCAAAATATAAAGGATATTATTGGAGATGCACTATTTCCAGAAGCTGGTATAGAAAATGGTGCTGGTTGCGGTGGAGGATCCGGTGGATTGGTAGTAATACGGAACATTGATCTATTTTCTTATTGTGAGGCTTGTTTATTGCCTTTCAAGGTGCGTTTGCATGTTGCTTATGTTTCATCTGATCAACGGGTTGTTGGATTGAGCAAGCTTTCAAGGGCTGCGGAAGTATTTGCTAAAAGACTACAATCCCCTCAAAGGTTAGTGGATGAAATATGTAAGGCATTAAATGAGAGCATTAGGCCTTCGGGTGTAGCATTAATTTTGGAGTGTTGGCATATTCAGTTTCCAGGAATTGAAGGGAGTGCTGATGAACTAAAATCTAACATTGAAGAGATGCAAGGCTGGATATCTTCATCAGTTTATGCAGGATCTGGCGTCTTTGAAAATGAAAGCTGTGACATGTGGACTGAATTTATTGAACTTTTACATCTTGGAGGGGTCAAAGTTGTGAGACCTATCTCAAATACGTCTCTTGTGGATGAAGGCATTTGGTGCCCCTTTCCAGCTGTTAGTGACCGTGCTTTACCAACTATTAATGGCGGGACCTTCTCTCAATATTGTAATGGCAATGGACCAAGCTCTTTGAGCAAGAATATTTCCAACTCAAGTTTGCAGACAAAACTTGGAGCCAGCTATTCCATGATGATTGCTGCAGTGGAGTCAATTCTTTCTGGGATTGGTGAAAATCCTTGGAGAGATGAACTCCATTGGACGCCATTTCGCTTTGTTTGGTGGCTCTCAAATTTCCATCAAGTAAAGCCAGCAACTCAGTCAAGGGGTTTTGAATGGACCAGGGTGGAAATAGAAAGTAATGGATGTTCTGGAAAAACTGATGCAAAAGTGTCTCCAATAGATACTGGGGGTGAGATTATTTTGGAAGTTAATGTGCCATTTTGTTCACAATGTGAACATCATCTGTTGCCATTTACTGGTGTGGCACATATAGGCTACTTCTCAATTAAAGAGAAAAAGCAGGTCGATAGGTCAAACATTTATCATATTGTTCAGTTTTTCAGTCACAGACTTCAAGTCCAAGAAAGGTTAACAAGGCAGATAGCTGAAACTATTTCTGTTTGTTGCAATGCAGCTAATGTTATTGTGGTTCTGGAAGCAAACCATATCTGCATGCTTTCTAGGGGCATTGAAAAGATTGGCAGTAGCACGGCAACAGTTGCAGTGCTTGGCTGCTTTATCACTGATTCATCACTAAAATCTAAATTTTTGCAGAAAATTTCTGAAAGGCGTTTAAGAAGTTTATGAACCTTGTTGCTTCAAAGTCTCCGGCATGATTATGGTTACTTATTCAATTTAGTAGTTTCCTTAACATTTAATGCTACATTCTTAAGCCTGCAACATTGTGGAGTGATTTCAAGAGCTTCGCTTCATTTTCAAGGGTCTCAAGATCCCTGCAGGTTAGCACAGGTAAGATATTTATCAATGTTAAATTATTTATTACAAAAAGGTCATTGTGATTTTTCTTTATCTCATGTTGAGCTGGCATATCTTTGTCGACTTCTCATGAGTATTCGATATCAATAAATGGCAAATACAATCTTTGCCAGATGTTTGTTTTTTATTTGCTTCCCATCTCCTAGCATTTATAACTACATTTTGCATCCTTATTTCTGAACAGCTCTTGTTGAGCGTATGGAAATCTCTAGGACCATTGTCTGCTTCTGGATATGCATGACTCTAAATAAAATTTCTCTATCTTTTATACTTGCACATAAGAATGAAGGTTTCAAATTCATAATTTCATCCAGACGTAAAGCTTCAGAACATATGTATAATTTGAATCTAAATGCATTTATGAAAATATTTTTTGTTTCCGATTAAAAAATTTGGAATTTAATTTCAATATTCATGATCGATGGTATGATTCAAGGACAAAAAAATGTCAAGATGGCTAATGGGGACATCATAAATCTTGAAAGAAAATATTTGAAGTTTTAACTACTGAAAGTAAGTGGATGAAGATCAATATCATCATCTTCATGTAGCGGCAGTGAGAGCCATTTCTTTCTCGGCAAGTGAACAATATAAAAAATCCATTTTTTTTGGCAACCTCTTTATTATTGACAAGCTGTCATGCAGCCTCTAAATTGGCATCCCAGTGAACTGTTGGGCCTGCAGATAAGCTGGTTTTTCCAATTATAGTAGTTGTATGCTGCTATTTATGTAGACTATAATATTTTCTGTCTGCAAGTAGCCTATTCTTCTCTGTTAAGTTAATAAAAGACTACATGCTCGAATTCCTCTTCTCTCAGATGTAGTCTAGCTGGCAACTTAGGAATATAGTTGAATAACGTATTTCCAAATATCCTGTATTTGACTCTCCAGAAGGCCTTTCTGTTGCCTTTTTTAATTGCCTCTATTTTTCTTTACATTGTTTCATAGATCTCTTCTAAATTTAGGGAATTAGTATTATACTGAAAGTTATTTTAAGGCCTGTTGTCGCTCAGATTGTACAGACACCGCGACAACGACTCAGGGTGGGGACTTGTCACTCTGATCCCCGTCCACTCCGTTTTCGCTGTCTCCCAACAACAGGCTATGTGGGGTAGTCCCTATGGAGACAAGATGATGAAAGAAAAGTTGGGAACCAACTTGTCCAGAAGACAGTTGAGTGGCCTAGCTACTTGGTTAACGTTAGCAAGATTTAAGGATTTAATTATGTATTATAAATGAGACCAGTGCCTTATGAAGTCAAAAGTCTTGCTTATTACAAACTACGACCAAGTAACCGGATGGACAACCAATGCTTAAATGACTTACTAACCTATATGCTATGCAAATCCTATGATCTAGGTGTAATGCAAGGATCTTGGTTACTTTTAAATTATATGCCTAGTCTAAATGGAACCTTCCTCTTAACTGTTTCGAGATCAGTGTTTAGAGTAGGTTGTGGAATGGAAGCCAATGAGAAGCAAGTAGAGACTTGATTAAGGATACTTCCTCCTGTGTTCCAACCAGTGTGGAAAAAGTCGGGAAAAAATCGGGATTAAATCCCGATTTTTCGATTTTTTTGGTTGGCCGATTAAATCAGCCGACTTTTTGCCGAATTTTTCCCAGTCGAAAAAGTCGGGATTAAATCGAAAAAGTCGGGATTAAATCGGGACTTTTTCCAAAAAATCGTGGTATTTTTTTAATGATTTTTTTTTTGTTTGAAAAAATCGGGATTTTATTGAAAAAATCGGGATTTTATTGAAAAAGTCCGGATTTTCTAAAAAATGAATATTTTTGTATTTTTTTTAATTTTACAGACTTTTTGCCGACTTTTTCGAAAAACTCTCGACTTTAACGATTTTTTCAACTTTTGGACCCTTGCCGATTTAATCCCGACTTCGACTTTTTCCACATTGGTTCCAACCACCCAAGGCCTGCAGAGACTGTGGCTCTGACTACTGCAAGGTCACTGTGTTAACCATTAAAACGGGCTAAATCCCTCAAGCTAGATGAGAAAGGTTTATCCTAGGAGTCTATTAACCAAGCTTATGCTTGGGGGTAAATTATTAGTGCAAGTTAAGCCTAGAATGCTTATGCAATGATTATGAGTGAGATTCTTAGTTAAGATTGCTTAATGTTTAAGTACTTAAGTTATGATGATTCTTTATAACAAAAGTACTTGTAAATAAAAAAATGCAATCTTACAACCAAGAAAGTACCAATTAACTTAGTGCCAATGTCAAATCCACAAGATGCCCATTACTTGAGATATTCAATCAACCATATTACGCCACGATTATGTTCTTAGAAAATGCCAAAGATGCTCAAACAAAACTAAAATACCAATTTCTCAAGATAGACAATAGAATTACCAAAGCTTCTTAAGATGCATGATATTCTTAATTTAGAGCACAAATAACTTCTCAACAATGTTTCAACCAAAATGCCAATTTAGACCATCAACAAGATTAGAGGATTTAGAGCTTAGATAATGTGAGTGATTCAAGTGCAAAGTTTGACAATTCTTATAGCTAACACAAGACAAGTAATGTTAGATTCCAAATAAACAATAATTGCAGTAGCACTTCCGAATTGTTAGCACTAATTAACCTTAGGGCAATGGTGAACAAATCACTTTAGATCTAGGCAACAATAAGCATATATGAACCAAAAATGTGCAATAAGATGCGTAACAACTTGCCGATATAAATTCATGAAATTTTAGACCTCTTAAGATGTTATGCTCAGAATATATCAGATCTGAAAAACTCTGATTACAACAGTGAGAAAAATATGCAGTTAGTGAGCTATTGATGCAATAACATGTGCCCAAAATTTGCCAAATGCTAGAGTAAGTTTGCCAAACTGAAAAATTAGATTCTTAAGCTCTTTAAGATGCAATACTAAGAAAATATCAGACCTGATTATTCAGTTATGCAGAGATATTCCAGCAAGTAAATGATTGAATCTAAGCTAGATATGCAATACCCAACTAGCCAAACAATTAGAAAAATTTTACTATGAAATTGTTAGTGTGTTTAGCTTACGTAGATGAGATTTTAGGGCACTGAAATCACTGTTATGAACAGTGAGAAAATAAGAGTTTAGAGAGAAAACCCTAAGCCCAAGGCCTTGTAGATCACTCAAAAATTCTCCAATGCACTTGACACTTGAAAACACCAATTTATGGCCAATTTCTCTGCAAAACACACCAAGCTTTAGTCCCAAAATCAAATTCACCACAAAGATGGAAGAGAGGGCAAATTAGGGCCAAGAGAGGGCAAGGAAGAGGCCATAAATGAAGGGAAAAGACCTAAATAGGCCTGTGGCTAGGGTCAAAAGGCCTAATAGGCCTCAAGGCAAGCCTGAAAAGGCTGCGATTGGGCTTAGGATGGATCGAAAGGCCCACTAGGGGCTGCGACCTAGGGTTTCTAAGGCCCTAAGGCTTGCAACACCCTAGGGGAGGCCTCAAAGAGGCAACTGCAAGCCTGAAAAGGCTGTGGCCTTAGGAATAAAGGGAACCGAGGGCAAGAGGAGGGGTTGAGAGGAGCCATAGAGGGGAAATGAGGGAGGCTGAGAGGGAAAAAGGAGAGTCGAGGAGGAATTGGAGGGAAGGAGGGCCAAGGAGGGGAGGTTGAGGCATCTAGGCTAAGTTGCACGAAACGGGGAAACGGAAACGAGTTTCCGAAACGGGAAGCGATATGAAACGCGACCTCCCCAAATTTGAGGAAACGGGGAAACGCGAATATATATATAAAAATATATTTATATATAATTATATACAATAATATATATATATATATCTAACATGAATATATTAAAAATTTTAAAAATATTATATAAGTCATCATAAGCATGTAAAGCCTAAAAATTATACCGACCCTAAAACCCGTAAACAAAATTAGACCCACCTAAACCTAAAAACATTAGAACCACCCTAACCCTAAAAAATATAAAACAAATTAAAAAAAAAAATTAAAAAAATCATTTTTGGAAAACGTGGGGCTGACGGCCGTGAGAAAGCGCTTCTGGCCGTACCACCACGTTTTGTTCGGGAAAAAAAATCGAAATGGGTGGGTGTTTTTTGGCGGCCGTAAACACTTTCACGGCCGTCACGCTACGCGACAACGCGTTTCGTTCCGTTTCCGGCGAAAACCGGGCGCCCCCCCCCCCCAGCGTTTCCTGCAACTTAGCATCTAGGCCTCATGGCCGGGCCAAAAAGGCCCTAAAAACCAAGACACAATGAAGAGGAGGAGGGACGAGGGCCTTAGAGCATACGACCTGTTGAAGAAAGTATAACTAGGTTTAGTTCTCATAATGACATGATATTTATATTTGATGTAATAAAAGGAAATAAATTATTTTTGTAATCTTGCTACATGGGTTTCATGAGCAAGAAGTGTCACTAGGTGAAAGACTTCTTCTTGATGTCTTTGGGATTTATTTCGATGTCAAAGAATCAAGTCCACAAAGTTGTGAAGAAGCCCTCCAAAGACCAAGCATAATCCTTCAAAGAAATTTGCAAGTGAAAACAATGAATAAGTCTACATGTCGGCTCCAATTATGAATTAATTACATTAATGAAAGTCAGGTCGGCTTGGGTAAGAGGCATAATGGTTTGTGGTTCACGTTGGCTCAAATAGATGTACAAACCACTATAAATACCCAATGAAGTTGTCCGCAAATGGCAGAGATAGAACTCACATTATCTTCTGAAATTTCGATGGGTATAGAGTGTAGGAAGGCATGGCTTGGGTTTCAGATGGGTTGCAAGTTGAAGATTTCGTATGGGTGCAGGCAGGTGCAACCTTGGACATAATATAGCTATAGGCAAGGATTCAGATAAGACAATGAAACCCTCTCTGCAGCCTCGGTCTAACATGAAGGCTAATGATCTCGGATGAAGGCACAATAATGAGGATGAAGGCATAGTGATGATGGATCTCGAACGAAGGCATAGTGATGATGGATCTCGAACGAAGGCATAGTGATGATGGATCTTGCATAGCGGTTCTGGCATATTGATTTGTGATCATGTTATCTTGTTTACCATTCGTAGTGAGGAACATTGTTCTTGATTACAATCTCAGAAATTGAAGTTGTAGTGTCGTATTCATTTTTGTCTCAGCATCAACGTAAGGGTGAGAATATAGGATACTGTCCCAGTCTTAAGGAATAATCTCGATATGATCATATCTAGCTATAAACATAGATCTAGCATACGATGAGTAGCTATGATGAAGGTTTTGAGAAGAGCTCTGTATATACATAACCTTACCTCGAGCATGGACAGAACATGAGATCATCTCAGTGATCTCATTGTTCCAAGGATGCAGATCAATAAGGGTCCTGGAACATCAAGTAAAAATGCAGTCGCAGTGTGATGTCAATGGCATGATGATCTTAAAACGAAAGATCTCATTTGGCAATATTGAGGATCTTAGTAATGTAATAGTATTGGCTTCAGGGTTGCAGTAAAGATGATGTTCAGAGAAGTGAAGGATTGATGTCTTGGTCTTGGAGTGGCAGAGTGTGTCAAGGGTCATGGTCTTGGTATTCGTCAATGGAATCTCTATAAGAAGAATTTACGCATGGGTTTTCCTCTCCAAGTGGGAGAGGTTTTGGCCTTGGTAGAAAGCCAAACATTTGTGTTCTTGTCTCTTTTGTTCTTTTGGTAGTAGTTTGATGAAGTAAACACATACGCTAATAATGAATGAAATATCAAGCTAAGATAAATTGTTTAAATACTTCACAAATTGTTATCATGTAACGAAGAATCAACCTAATTATGCATGCCCTAGATTTTTCAACATGGTATCAAAGGGAGAGGTTCAACAGTCAAAGGAAGGGCAAAAAAGAGACATGCAAGAATCAAGATTCAAGCATCAACGCAAGTTCAAAGATGGCAGGACCTATAAACCTTAGATCAAGGAAACATTATACAACAAGAAGTCTGCAACAGTAAAGGTTGACAACAATTTTCAGATCTCAGGGTACATGACAGCAGATGCCTCCCACAATTACACCTACAACATCTCAGTGATAGTCACTATCTCAGATTAAATACTTTTCAAATTGATTCACGAGCACATGGACAGGACTCAAATCAAATGCTGCACTATCGTATTACATCATGGCAAGCAACCTCTAGTTGATGTTGCAAGGACCAGATGTTCAAGTCAATTATTCTTGAAGGACTTGAAGAGAAGCTTCAACAAGGAACCTATCTGGAGGAAGCATCAACGCATCTACCTCAACAACAACCAACATGATCAAGGTGAAGATGTTGTCTTCACATATCAAGTATCTTTTATTCTATAATCAAGTTTTGGTATATTGACTTCATCAGTGCAAGAAGGTCTATGGGTTAGATAAATTTCTTGCAGTAGGATTGACAGAATCCTCATGAGGGAATGAAGTCAGTACCTCAAGGTCTCCTTTGAAGTCATGAGTACTCTTAAGGTTCTATGAAGTAAGAAAGGAAACATAAAAGGATACACTCTCTCAAATGAAGTGCAGAAGGTGCCAAGGAATGAAGAAACATCTTCATGAGATCTCACAATTGAGATCTAAGAAAATGATGAATAGGTGATCATCATTAATAAGCAAGGTGACAAATGTCTATGAACAAGAAGGTCATCTCAATCAATAGTTTGTGGTCTCTATGTTAAATAGAGAAAGACAAAAGACTCATTATGTGGAAAGGAAAGGTTGACAAGATAAGTACTATGGAAAGATTCCCTGAAGAATGGAGGAAGCTGAGGAAAGGATCAAGGGAAAGAGGGAGTAATAGATCTCCACTATGAATGAGATGGTTTCTCTCTCAAAAGGACCCTATCAGAAGTCCTTGTAGATATGAACATAGTAAGAAGATGCATTGTGGCATCATGGAAGCAAGAGCTCATATGGAATCATGAAGAACATAGCTCTTGGAAATCTCGTTGTACATTGAAGGAAAGGAATAAGTCATCCAGTTCAAAGGAAACATTTGCCAGATGGGGATATACTAGATCATGAAGGATCTTTGATAGAGATCTCAGCGGAGGATCTCCTAGTCCGGGAAGGCAACAAATGTTTCGTCAGAAATTCCAACTCATGGAACTAATGAGATGATGGTTCAATGGTATGAAGAATGAAGTAGACCAAGGGATTGAAGATCTTTTCAATCAAGGGAGTTGCTGAAAAATACCTGAAGGAAAATGAAGTATGTATGATTATATTTGTATTTGCATTTGATATTGTAATGTGATGATATGTGGTTGCAGATAAAATGGATCAAGCATGATCAAAAGGGAATAGATCTTCTCCTCTGAAATGATGCAGAAAGACATAAGTCAGACTAGATGAAATCAACATAATATGTCCTAATAATGTAGTACGAGGTAGTTGATGATCATTGAAGAACTATGAGGGCTCCTGGGAATCAAAGATATGAGGATGGAAGAGATCATGAAGTATGCAACCTTGATGAAGGCAATCAACATCCATAAGATCAAGAAGACTTGACCAGGAAATCTCCCGGAAAGATGTGAAGACTCTGATGGAAGTCTGAAAGGATGAGGACCCTTGACAATAGATATCATTGGGAGATGTGTCAACGTGTATGTAGGATGATTGATACCTACAAGAAGATGTCACTGGAAGAAGGTCATCACCAAAAGGTAATATGTAATTTGTTTTTGGTGTCTAACCTCTTAGAAAAGTCTAGGTATGTGTGCAGGATCAAGGAAAGGAAAGTTGTGAAGGATGTGACAACCATGTACCTTGTGGTCTAGAGCAATCACTTTTGAAGGAAAGTGAAGACAGATGAGCTTATGAAGGAAGCCCCAGATGTAAAGCCAGGGAGGATACTTTCCGGGAAAGAAGGAATGATATGACGGAGGAAAGTGATGGATGGCTGACCCTACACGTGAAGAAATTGATGACATTGAAGTCTTGAATCATCAGTCAATTAGAGGACCCTATAAAGCACTGATGTTAGAGTCCCTGGGTAAGAGGGAGCTCTGGGAAGTTCCTATGAGAAAAGGAACTTGAGCAAGTTTCTGAGTAAAGAGAAACTTGGAATTCGTCCCTGGTTAAGAGGGAGAGGTAGACATGACATTCTTGTCTTCAGTTTGGAAGAAAGAATGGAGGATTGTGTAATCATCTAGCATCCGACACTCTTTGAGGATGTGGTAGGGCATCCAAGATAAGAGTGGGCAAGAGGACCGATATTCTTGAGGGTTTGGAACCCAAGATGAGAATAGTCCTAGTAGGGCATACTCGGAGAACACCCAGGTGGGTATGACCCTAAGAGAGGCAATGATGATGTGTGTCTATCAGTCATTGGTCTCGCCAACATTGTGTGCTCTAATCTATTTGAGAGATAGAGCTGTTAGTCAAGGCCTTGCTATATGGAAACAATGTTGGTTGAAATGATGCTATAATAGATGGATTGCAAATCTGATTCTTCTTATGAGAAATTCTTCAGATTGAGAATGACCAAGTACCATTATGAATACCTCCCTAGTTAAGATGGAGTGTTGAAGAAAGTGTAACTAGGTTCGGTCTTCATAATGACATTATCTTTGTATTTGATGTAATAAAATGAAATAAATTATTTTTGTAATCTTGCTACATGGGTTTCATGAGCAAGAAGTGTCACTAGGTGAAAGACTTCTTCTTGATGTCTTTAGGATTGGTTTCTATGTCAAAGAGTCATGTCTTGAGTGTAAAAACTCTTCATGAGTTTATGTAAATGTAATCAAGTCCACAAAGTTGTGAAGAAGCCCTCCAAAGACCAAGCATAATCCTTCAAAGAAATTTGCAAGCGAAAACAATGAATAAGTCTACGTGTTGGCTCCAATTATGAATTAATTACATTAATGAAAGTCATGTTGGCTTGGGTAAGAGACACAACGGTTCGTGGTTCACATCGGCTCAAATAGATGATACAAACCACTATAAATACCCAATGAAGTTGTCCACAAATGGCAGAGATAGAACTCGCATTATCTTCTGAAATTTCAATGGGTATAGAGTGTAGGAAGGCATTGCTTGGGTTTCGGATGGGTTGCAAGTTGAAGATTTCGTATGGGTGCAGGCAGGTGCAACCTTGGACATAATATAGCCACAGGCAAGGATTCAGATAAGACAGTGAAATCCTCTCTGCAGTCTCGGTCTAACATGAAGGCTAATGATCTCAGCCGAAGGCATAATGATGAGGATGAAGGTACAGTGATGATGGATCTCGCATAGCAGTCCTGGCATATAGATATGTGATCATGTTATCTCGTCTACCATCTGCAGTGAGGAATGTTGTTCTTGATTACAATCTTAGAAATTGAAGTTGTAGTGTTGTATTCATTTCTGTCTCAACATCAATGTAAGGGTGAGAATATAGGATATTGTCACAGTCTTAAGGAATATGTATTTTGACAATCTCGGCATGATCATATCTAGCTATAAACATAGATCTAGCATACGATGAGTAGCTGTGATGAAGGTTTCGAGAAGAGCTCTGTATATACATAACCTTACCTCGAGCATGGACAAAATATGAGATCATCGTAATGATCTCATTGTTCCAAGGATGCAGATCAATAAGGGTCCAGGAACATCAAGTAAAAATGCAGTAGCTGTGTGATGTCAATGGCATGATGATCTTAGAACAAAAGATCTCATCAAGCAATATTGAGGATCTTAGTAATGTAGCAGTATTGGCTTTAGGGTTGCAGTAAAGATGATGTTCCGAGAAGTGAAGGATTGATGTCTTGGTCTTGGAGTGGCAGAGTGTGTCAAGGGTCATGGTCTTGGTATTCATCAATGGAATCTCTATAAGAAGAATTTACGCATGGGTTTTCCTCTCCAAGTGGGAGAGGTTTTGGCCTTGGTGTTGAAATTTGGTACCGGAGGACAGGTGGTTCCCTTAGGCTTTGATCTTTGGCCTAGGGAAAAGTGTCCAAAAGATTTTAATTTTTCTCCTAAAGTGATTTTATAATTTTTATAAAGTTAAAATCTAATTTAAAAGTGACTTTAAGTGAAAGTTACTAAGTCTAATTTTAAAGTGACTTTTATAAAGTCAATGAAAAATTAGAAAGGAAAAGTGACTTTGGAAATAAATGACTAAGTGGGTCTTTATTAAAGTGGGTGAATTAAAAAATAGAAAGTGAGATTTAAATGTGCATTTAATCTCAGCCATTGATTTAAATCTATCTCAGCCATTGGATTTAGAGATCACCCAAAAGTCACTTGGATCACCCAAAAGTCACTTGGAGTTATATTAAAGGAGGAAAAGGAGGAAAAGATCACATTCGATTCAATTCTTTCATGAGCAGATTGAGAGAAGGAGAGCAAGAGAGCAAGGGAGATTTCTGGACAGTGAGTTGCGGAGTATCAGCAGCGAAGTTTCAGCGGCGGAGTAACAACAACGAAGTTTCAGCAGGGCAGTTTTTCAGCAAGGGTGAGTTTCAGCAAGGCTGAGATAAGTTGTAAAAGTTTACTTGCTGATTTTTGCTGAATATTTTCTTGCTGTAAAAAGGTTTTTTTTCAGAAATAAAGAAGAGCTTTCAAACTGGTTTTCCCCAAGAGTTGTAGGGGGTTTTTCCAAGGTCACATTGACCAAAAATATCAGTGTTTTAATGTGTTTTAATGGCTGTTTATTACTTCTGATTTTTATTTCTGCAATTTCCAGCATTCTGTAAATTTTCCAGAATTTGTGTTTTCAGCAAATTTATTTTTTCCAGCCTGTTGAATGTATGTTTATGGGAAAGGGCATTTAACTACATGGGAGAAATAAGGAGAAACTGAAACCGGGGTGGGAAAACATAAATTTTTAACACTTGGCAGAAAGCCAAACATTTGTGTTCTTGTCTCTTCTGTTCTTTTGGTAGTAGTTTGATGAAGTAAACACATACACTAATAATGAATGAAATATCAAGCTAAGATAAATTGTTTAAATAATTCACAAATTGTTATCATGTAATGAAGAATCACATGCCCTAGATTCTTCAACACGACCAACCTCAAAGAGGCTTGAAACACTGATGTAGAGGGTTGGAAGGGTGATGCAGGGGATCAAAAGGGAGACGCTGGCCTTGGAGGAGGTAGATTCGGGGTTGGGAGGCCTAAATTTTCGAAACCAAACTGTGAAAATTTTTATTTGCTTCATATTTTCTTCAGTAGCTGGCTTTGCAAAAAATTGGAGACTAGATCTTACCCTTAAGGGCCTAAATCTAACTCTATTCCAACGCTTCTCACTGTTGAAGGAAATAGAACTAGGTTCGGTCTTTATAAAGGTACTTTTGATATTTGTATTTATTCAAGAAAAGAAATATTATTTTTATAATACATGTCAATGAGTTTCTTGCTCACTGAAATAGGTCTAGCACAAGTTAAAGTGCTATAGGTGAGTCAAATAGTTAAAAGAAAGTGTTGAAGACCTTAAGGGCATGTTGCATCATGTATATGTTTGTATAGAAGTCAAAGAATACTCCTCCAAGCAAAGTCAAGTCTCCTCCTAAGAAAAGGCACCGTCAAAGAGTCTCCTTCAAGCATGTGACATCACCAAAGAAATCATTTGAAGTAAGCATAACAAGTCGGCCTACAAACAGTCTACAAGTTGGCCTTCTAGTTAGCCTAAAAGGAGGGACAGTCCTCTATATATAGAGGCTGCCCACTCCATTACAATGTCAATCAAGAAGCTTTGAAATCTGCGAAGAAAGAAGGCAAGAAAAAGAGTAATGAAACACGAAGAAGAGTCCTCCTATTGCAGCGAAGGAAGGAGGAGAAAAACTGAAGTGAAGAGGATTGTTTCTAGGGCTAGAAACAATCACACCTGTGGAGAAAAGGTGGTTAAGTCTGCGAGTATGACAACAGGGACAAACAGTCTATGAATTAGTGTTGTTTGGGTTTGAAACTAGGCCTACAAGGCCTCCCAAGACAAGTGAAGAAGCCTATCTCTCTAGCGAAGGAAAAGGACCCTAATTCTCTAGGGTACCTCTCACACGTGCAAGAATTAGGGCTGCAGTGCTGTCACACTAAGCCTACCACTATATATAAAGAAGGAACTTAGATGATCAAGAGAAGAAAGGAGTATCCTTAGGTGAAGGATATCACTAAGTACAAAAGATGAAATATCTCTTCTAGAAGATCTATTAACAGTGGAAGGAAAAACGAAGTGCCGGAAGAAGGACAAAGTGCCGGGGAACGAAATGTCGGAATGAGGTGGACAAAGTGTCGGGAAAACATAGTGCAGAGAAAAGGAAGGACTTGACTTGTGCTTGGAGGATCTTTTAGTCAAGGGTCTAGGGTTGACATTGATCAAGAAAGAAGCTTCAATAAGAGAAAACTTACCAAAGGGTTTTCCTCTTAAGAGAAGAGAGGTTTTGGCCTTGGTAGAGAGACAACATCTTGTGTTCTTGTCTTTATGTTTTTGGTAGTAGTTTGATGAAGTACACACACATATGCATTAATAATAAGAAGAAGAAGATTAAGCTAACAAGAAAAAGTAAAAAGACTCCACAATTTGTTATCAAGTCAAGAAGAATCACACTTAATTGCCCTTGATTCTTCAACACTTTTTTTTTTTTTTTGAATTATAAATATTTTGACGCTGTGGTTCATAGACACTGGGTGGTTGTTACATCCACGGGAAAATCTAGGCAAATCAACCCCGAAGGGAATCTTTTAAAGCCCGTCGGCTAGACTTGCAGGGTCTAACCCCAAGGGCGTCGAGGAGAATTGACCTTGTGACCTCCCGTTCAGTGAGACACTTAACAACGGGGACTCGACTAGTTGAGCTAACCCTTGGGGCTTTCAACACTCACTTGATCACACCTACAAAAATAAATTTACAAATACGAAGAATCATACTACACCTAATTGCCCTTGATTTTTCAACACTCACTTGATCACACTTGCAAGAATAAATTTACAAATACCCAAAGACCCCAATATATACAAAAATTCTCAAAACTCAAACCCCAATTAGAAAAAATAATTTACAAAAAATATTATACAAGATATTTACAAATGTACAGATTACAATGCTTTTGAAAAAGAATTTTGAGATTTTATTTTTTTTTATTTTTTTTTTTTTTATTTTTTATTTTTATTTTTATTTTTTTTATTTAATGATTTTTTTTTGATAAATGGCTAAGTGTATTTCTAAGAATAAATGCAAGGTACAACCTTAGCGAAGATAGATAAACCATAAAACATTTGAAGTTCAAACAAGGTCAGGCTACGTCCATAGGTTTGTGAACTTGGAGCCCAAGGACTAGGGAACCTGCAAACACTATATAATTTTTTCAAGAAAGCTTGTTAGACATATGACGAATCAAATTGCCTAAGATAGACCCAAAATCTACCAATATGTTCTTATCACTATCTAATGAATAAACAAACTTTTAAAATTTTGAGCACAATATAGGAATGCCCGTACCCAACAAATACCACAAATTAGTAAGACAATAAACACCATGAACTGCACCCCAAAGTCTTTATTATGATTCAAAAAACGTTCCTAGCGGGACAAAAGCGTTACATCAACTTTTCTGCAGAATTTTCTTAGCCAAACATCTGATGGCTTTGGCACACAAATGACTCTATATATAGATAAATCCTCCAAGTGGAAAAATAACGGTTAGTTGGCTTGATCCTCGTCAAAGCAATCTCGGCTGTTGATAAATCTTTGATCAACTTTTAATTTTTGCCATTGAAATAAACTATTTTTCGAGGAATTTTCGAATTTCTCATTTAACCCATTTTTTATTAGCTCAAAATTAATTATTTTAAGCTAATTTCCTCAAAAAATTGACTTTGATTTAACCACCAAGGTCCAAGGGTCCTATTTTTCTTGAAATTTCCAATATTCTTCTGGTGGAGGGCCTTTAAAAATTTATTTCTTTGAGAC
Source organism: Pinus taeda (assembly GCA_000404065.3). NCBI lineage: Eukaryota > Viridiplantae > Streptophyta > Pinopsida > Pinales > Pinaceae > Pinus > Pinus taeda. The sequence continues at coordinate 43,232 of APFE031754898.1, forward strand.
CCACGAATTTTTCCACTTGGAGAATTTAATTTCTTTAGAAATTTAATTTTGACTCAAATTAATTAAATTTTTGGCTTAAGATTTTTAATTTATTTTTGTCAGAAAATTTAATTAATTGACATTTGAAGGGATAATATAATTTTTTCCACCCTCTAATATTTTAGCCTGTCTAAGTACGAGGGACCATGCACTAAAATATTTTTTACATAAGATTTTTACAATTCAACCCCCAAAGGGGGAACACCTATTCGGTATAGACCCTCAAAATACATACCCAATACTGTGACACAATATGATCTAGTAAACCAAGTGAATTGTAATAAAATAGCCAATTAGCCTAAATTATTCTCAAATCATTTTTACATAAGACTTGACTAGAACACTAGGATTCTCCTAAGACTTTGACGAAGAATTCCTCCGTAGTTTTGGGGTGAGGTTGGAGGGAAAAAGTAGTCTGCCAACCATCCGTGTTTAGAAACACAAATGTGTTAGTGAGACAAAAAACCTCCTAAGATGAAACTCTTGCCAAAATAATAGGCTTACGTAGGTTGTTACATACATTCATGGTCTCACTAGCATCATTTACATTAAAAAATTGCAAAATGGGTTTACAATGACACATAATGTTGATGGATGATGATCTCGATCCTTTGAAAAAATAGGTACATCTGCTTCCTCGAAACTTTAATAAAAATGAGTTGCAACAAGGCCGTTAGATATTTTTGGTTTTCCCACCATTTCATGTCAGGTACAGACTCTTTTCTCTACCTATTGTCTTGGATCCACTGGAGCACTCCCAATACATCTTCTTTGCATTGAATCATGCATCCTTAAAATATAATAAGAAACACATCTCATCTCCATTGGTTTTGGCTACTCCAATTGTGTATGGGACTTGTATATGGCAGGAGCTGTATGGTGATTGCAAATATACATTTCCGTGGACATGGCAACCCAATCAGTCTTCTCATATCTTGCAATGAATTATTCAAAACATTCACTACACACGGTCGAAATAAATGTTGAAAATGGTTCTGTGCCATCAAGATTGCAAAAATAGAAAGAATTGCTGCATTTACAACTCTGTTCATGTCTGAAGCTCCAACCTCCTTAACAACATCTCTAAGAATCTCATATTAGAAACTTGTGTCTTTTATACTTTTCCAAGCAATCTATTGCCTTCAAGGAGCTTTAAGAGAGCTCATGATTATGTTTAAAAGGGCATGATTTCTCCTATTTGTTCAACTGTTCATTGTGATTGAACCACCATACTAACCCAGGTCTGTTTATGTTCACATTTTTTTTTGTTTTAGTTGACTATAACAAACAAAATTTGTATACACAGCAGAGAGATTCAGAATATCTGAAATATAAAAATATCTCCATCATAGATATATATATATAATATATATATATATATATATATATATATATATATGTTTTGAATACAGGAGATATGAGACGATGAATGTTACAATGAGGGCCCGCTTATATACCTAGGCAGGTGCCCTTCACGAATGGTTATGTCCCTAGAAACATGCCCCTTCACTAATTAATTATTATTTAACTAATTATTATTTGATTATTATTAGTTATATTATTTTTATATATTCTATTCATAACATTGACTCTATGCTCTTGATCAAGGCATTTCTTAGTTTATTATAACAAGGTAGCTTGAAGCCTTGTGGAACTTATGTAATTGCTTTTACCCTTTTCTTGTAATACGGTGTCTGTGTATCATTGAAATGAATTTGATTTGCAATATAAAAACTCAGCAATATCATCATTTACCTACTGACACTTGGGGCTATTATACATTTCCATCACTGAAAGAGGTCTTTTAGTTTTTCATTTACGTAACGTTGTTAATGCAGCTGTTACAACTTAGTTTTATTCCCCCTGCTTATCTGAATTATCTTCCATCTTTGTAAAATAGGAAAATTTCCACGACATAGCTTCAATATTTTTATCTTCTTGTCCTTAGCAATATCTGGATAAAGCTCTGATGCCATGTTGCTTTTCAAGTTACAAATGGTCTGACTCGTACATTCTTGTATGACTGCCTTGAAACTCCTTGTTGCAAAAACTCTTCAATATCAGTCGCCACTTCCTATATTGTTGGCACTTTTGTAACCATGGTTGCATATCTAATTGATGATACTCGCGGGTCTACATTTCTGGCTTGTGAGGTTGAAGCTGAAACTGATGCATTAGATAAATGTTCCAGGACATTGAGAAGATTGGGCCCTAGATGTATTACATGTTCACTCTTCAAATCTCACCCCTCAAGCCAATTTCCAAAACAGGAGTGGTATGCTATGAGAAAGTACTGCCCTCCACCCAAAAATCTCTGTTCTCAGAGATATCATCCTCCACAGTTGAAAATTTGAAATTGCTTCTCTTACAAGAGGAGACCCTCATCTTGTTACTGCTAGTGTTGCCATTTTCCTCATGATGTTTATTTTTCATCTTATAATTTATTAGATAGATTTTTTCAGGGTTAATAGTGGAGTTGGGAAGGGTTAGAAATTATGAGTCCTTAAATTTTTTAAACTAAGTAATTGAGAAACCACCGAGAAACAGTCTTTGTAGATTCTTAGAAACATGGTAAATCACCGAGCCTTTCTCAGTTGACCAGAAGTGCTTTCCAGTATCGAGTGTCATTTATGGTTTTAAAATGCATCTAGAATTGCTCAGACAGTTTCTTGGATATATAGGCTGCTTGGTATCCGCTCAAGAATGTAAATGGCATATTATGAATTTTGATTTTATAGCATGAATTATCCAGCTATTTGTCATTGAGGTGCATGGGGCCTTTCAGTAGATGATTCTGTGTGATTTACCTTTGCTAATGCTTTTTATTACCAGATTGATTGATAAAAAGATATGCCCGGGATATCTAAGATTGCCCCACCTGTAGATGTACATTGATACCTAATTTCAGAACCAGTCAAACTGCTGAAATGTAATCAATTACAAAGTTGCTTCTTAGGAAACCCAATCATACCTCAATTGCAACTGTCGCACTTGAATCTGCTGGTGGTCAAGGATGTGCAATACTGACCCGTCTTCTGCTGATATCACCACTTCAGATATCTGTCACTATTATGCCTGTAGATGTCTTTGAAACTTGCCAACTTTCTTCACTCTTCTTGTCTTGTGTTAACACACTGATGTCTTTGCTGTAGATAGTCGCTCTTTCCAAGAGCTCTAACCTTGTGACTTAAGTGTCCTTTCAATAATCCAGTCTTCTAAGCAAACATCATAGTACTGCAACTTATTTTGTAGGGTAAAATTAGTCAAAATAAACATAACCACACCACACACCTTCAGCTGATGCCCACACACTGTGATTTGACTTCAACAATTCGGATCATTAAAGGAATGATGCAATTGTTTCTCAATCCTCAGTCCAACTTTGGAGAAGTTACTTAATCAACTAGAGGATGTCCATATTTGAGACGCTTCACAAAAGCTTCTGTCACTTCCTTAGGTAATGCAATTTGCCTCCATTCAGTTGTCTACACAGTAATTAAGGTCACCAACGAATTAGGGTAAATGCTGCTTTTATAAGAGGGTTTGCTTGCACAAGATGAGGCTTAAACCAACCACAAATTTATCTTAAAAATCTGCAGACATGAAAGTGCAAGGTTGAATCAAAATAGGTGTCAAGCGTGCACAGATTTGTGCCCTAAGAGGGACAAAACGACACCGGTTTGTGTTGGTTTAATATCCCCTAACCAGGCTATAACTGCTCCACCGAATGATATCTCAGATTTGTAGGGAAAAACAGAGGGCTCATATTTGTGCCATTTTTTCCAACAATATGCATGCAACAAACTTACTAAACAAGTTTCGGTGGTGTCTAAATTAGATCAGCTAAACCTCAATCAGAGAACATCATAATTTGACCTTATTTGCAAAGAATGCACAGTTATACAAGGCCACAGGTATGGGCTTATTAGGCCACTATCACAATGCTCTAGACATGCATCAAAGGTGATTGATCTGCTCAGATCATGCTCAGAGGCTTTCCCTAACAGAGGGCCAAATGTCACAGTTGGAGAAAACTCTTGAGCACAAATCACTTCTTCAGATTGGTGAGTTCGTTCTTGTCTGGATCAACTTCAATGTGGTGAAAATTAACCCTTCAACAATGTGCGAATTCACTTAGAACCACCTGCAAAATGAGCTTGCAAAACCCAACGAAACCCTTATCAAAATCATAACCAAAGAAGATAACCATAAGCCCAAACCCTTCTAGAATTTTGACCTCCCAAGAAGATTGTCAGGACTACACTTGGCCATAGATGCTAACGAAATGATTTCCTTTTAGATCAGCATCAAAAGCATGCCTTTGTGATGAAATGGGTGCCTTATGAGGGAGTCGACTTGAATGATTTGGAGGGAAATACTTGAAATTATCTTTTTTGGATGCAAAAACCCACATTTCATTGGGTCTGACTTGCATTATTGGAGAGAGCCTTTTAAATATAATTTTGAACCCCACAATAGGATCATAAAATATTTAATTTAATTCTTTAATGAAAACCCCTCTTAGTTTCATTATTTGATTGCTTTGCTGTTTGATGAGAAATTGCCACATCATCTCCTTTTGGGGATTTTGACCACAACAAGGGGGCTTGTATCATCCACAGGGCATCTTTCGAACTGTGAAGAGCTACGAGGCATGCCATATATCGTTAGAATCGACATAACGAGCACCATACAATGCAAGTGATTTGGATCCCAAAAATCATAATTTGCCATGTTATCGTTGTCAACAAAAACGATGTTTCTTCTCGCACTGCCTGGATTGGCATCAATGACAACCACTTTTTAACACTGTCTTCTCCATCTCCTTCATTTCCTTGCTTCCATTCTCCTTGTTGTAGACCTCTAGAGGCTCACCTTTGTTACGAATATAAATATTTAATAATTAATAGTTAATAATGATTAAACATTGAGGAGTCATGTCTTAAAAGACATCACTGGTCATGAAGGGGCACCTGTCTAGGTATATAAGCGGGCCCTCGTTTGTAATATCATATCATCTCATATCACTTGTATTCAAACATTCTTATATAAACATATTAATCGTTCCATGATTGACATTTTTGTATTCCAAATATTCTGAATATACCGTTGCATATATGAACCTTGTTCGTTACATTGGTATCAGAGCTAATTTGAACCTATTCGTCAAGTTCGTTTCTGTTGCAATTGAGGCTTTTAGCCACAATAAGTTTGTTCATAGATTTTTCATTTCGCTGTACGCATTTGGTCTTTTAAAGGGAAAATAATTATATCTATATATGTTATAAATTTTTTTAAAAAAGCCAAAAAAAGGTGTATATATTAAAGAAAATAAGAAAATATATATATATATATATATATATATTAATATATATATATATATATATTATTTATTTATTTATTTATTATAAAGAAAAATAATATATAAAAAAATTAGAAGGAAAGAATTGCGTACTTGCAACCCCCATGTAGTGCTGCCGATGCTAGACGTTGGAGCCAACATTGATTGGCCACTCCTGCATCTTGCCCACATCCACCCCTTGCCATGCCACTCTCGAACGACAACAACTGCCATAAGCTTGTTCAATTGCTTGTCCAATCGCCTTCTCCACTCGCTTCTGCTATCTCTACAGTTGCCTCATAACTTGACGTCATCTGTCGTACATAATTCATAGCAATTCAACCATACAAGTTACACAATTTATTCATAGCGGCCATACACTACAGCTTCTGATTTGTGAAATCATTGTATCAGTGATCCGTACATCTAACACTTGTGTTAAGTATTCACTCCATACAATTCACACATTTCTACAACGACTTTTGTACACACCTCAACCCCACATTCAACTACTTCCATACAACATCCTGACTTCTGCTGTACAACATTCCGTACACATTCGAGAGGTACATTGTCACAAATGTTTGTATGCAGTCAACCACAATATTTGTGATTCTATATGTCTGCATGACCTTGTCCATTCAGTGAAAATTAATTTTTCTTATATTCACCACTTGGGTAATTCCATTGAAGGAGTAATTGACTATTGAAGCGAATATGACGTCATTCCCCGCCGATGCAACTTTTCGGAGCTGATATGGAAAGATTGTTTAAGTTCGTAGACTGATTAATTAAAGAGTGAGAAGGTAGCAAGTTCATTTGTAAAAAAGTAAAAAAAGAATATATTATTATATTCTAAATCTGCCATTTATTAAAAAAATAGATTCTTATTTGAAGGGGAAATTTAAGATAAGTATTAAAAGTTAAAAAGATAAACCTATTTGAGATATATATATATAATATATATATAATTTGGAAATATTTAAAAGTCTTAAGGTAATTAAAATAACCACAATTTCAACGCCAAGTAAAAAAAGGAAAACTCGAAAATGATGAAATGAAGATTCTCTTGTAAAGGTGGCATGATCCCATGTTATGGATTATGTACGTTAAAGGGGAATATTCACGGAAAATGTATTAATATCATTATCAATATGGAATATTTTAAAAGTCTTAAGGTAATTTAAAAAAACCGCAAGTTCAACACCAAGTAAAAAAAAGGAAAACTTAAAAATGACGAAAGGAAGATTCTCTTATAAAGGTGGCATGATCCCATGTTATGGATTATGTACATTAAAGGGGAATATTCATGGAAAAAGTATTAATATCATTATAAACAACCACTATTGAAGAAAATTACATCAATGTTATGTTAGCAAATCATTTATTAATTCGAAGATCAGATATAATTGAGAATAAAGAGGCCTTTTATTTCGAAGCAAAATACAAGATCAAAAATTCGTGAGTGATAATTGTTGAATATGAGTGTGTATCTCAATTTGGTGTAGCAATTATGTTTAACAAAGAGATTGAATTTTTGAGTTACCTTGGTTTAAAGATTTGGGTCTGTTCTTTTTAAACTTGGAGAAAAAAATTATGATGTTTCCTTATAAGAATAAGATGATCATATTTTGGTGCATTACAATGAAGTCATAATTGGTAATGCCTTCATCAGAAGACTTTAAGGATATTTCGAAACTGATGCTTCAAGAGAATCAAGAAACAATATAAAAAAAGCATAAGGAGTTTGAAGAAGTCGTATCCAATAAAAACAAAGAAAAGTCTCATTTGAAGGATTATAGCCAAAAACTACTTGCACAAGTCAGAAAGTGTAAAGCTACGAAACACAAATTAGAAAAGGAAAATGTAAGTTCTAAAAAGAAACTCTACGAGAGTCTATCAAAGAAAGAGGAAGAAAATTTGTGCTTAAAAAACTTTAATCAAAAGTTGTTAGAACAAATTAGAGATTTAAAAAATGAGAAGCTTGAGTATCAAAATGACGCTAAATCAGAAGTTGAAGAACTTTCACATTTAAGAAATCATAATCAAAGTCTACGCACTGAAATTAAGAAACTTACGAATGATAAGAAATCATTGGAGAACAAATTAGAAGAACTTATGACAAAATCAATTTCTTTCAGATGAAACAAACCAAGCTCAAGAAAAGGGAACAAATTCCAGATAATATCATGATTCACAATGACCCCTAGCCAGTTGAAGTAAAAACATATTTAGATGTTGCAGTTCAGACGATGAAAATATTAAGTGAAGATTTTGTGACCAACTCAACAACATTAGTACTTGAACCAAATTACGAAATTGCCACATAGATGATAAGGGAAAATCAGGTCACAAGAACTCCTTAACGATATCTAAATCACAAGAGAAGACATCTCAATCAGTCTACATATCTATATTACTCAAAACAAAGACAACTGAGTTATGTTCCAAAGACTACTGATGTTAACACAATTCAGTGTTAAAATAAATATTCATCCGAAGTATCCAATAACTGCAAGATTCCACAAAAGATTGATTTATGATGTTCAAATCTTTTCTCAGTTTGACAATTTTGTTTATCACTTGGTTCCTATCATCTTGCATTAACAAAGATAACAACTCCACAAATTTAGAAGAATGTGAACAAATTACATGACAAAGAAACATATGAGATGCTTTCTCATCAATAAACTTTGAAGACAAAGCTTCTTTGAAGATGAAGATAATGTTATGAATATAAATAATTAATAATTAATAGTTAATAATAATTAAATACTGAGGAGACATTTCTCAAAATACATGACTCTTCATGAAGAGACATTTTCCTAGGTATATAAGCGAACCCCTCATTTGTAATATCATATAATTTCATATCACTTGTATTCAAACATTCTTATATAAATATATTATTTGTTCCATGATGGACATTCTTATATTATATATAGTCTTATTCCATAGTTTCTCTTTGCTCCTCGTCACCTAAGATCTCAAAACTATTCTGATTGGAGTAGAGGATTTAGTTTGAGAGGGCAACGATGAACGCTGCCCATACATCTTCCTATTTATGTACAATTTGTATTCACTGTTTTAATGGATGACTGTAAGGGGTTGGCCCTTTCTCAATGTCTTTCCAAAATGGCCATACTCTTGGTAAACATTTCACTTGATTGAGAGATGCTTGCAGTTCAACTCTTTGGAGATGACACCAATGTTACGGAGTTGGACCATTCATTGAACCGATACAACCCAACAATGTGAACTAGACCAGAATCAGGAGAAAATGGGATAAAAACTGGGCCAAAAAAATTGTAGACCAAACAATACATAAATATACAAAATTTGAAAAAAAAACATATATATTCATGTTCATCCATATGAATCCAAACCATTATACAGAAATATACAAAGTTTCTCATATAGATAACAAGGGCGCATATAATCAAAATAACACCAAAGTGCAATCCATCTCTAAACTAGAAATACATCAACAAAGAAGCTCTAGATGGACTTGAGAGTCCAAAAAAATCATGCTACAACAAATATGTACATATCATCAAAATCATTGTCTGTATTGGGATCCTCATCATCAACATCACTCTAAGGATTAAAATAATATTGAAAAAGCTTAAAAGGTGAAATCGAGATTTTGTTTGAGTGATGGGAATGATGGCACCTAATCTTTGGGATTAGGAAAATCTATGTACATATTGTAAATAGAATAATAAAAGAAATTGGAAGATGAAAAGACATTGGGAGATGAAACCCAATAGTCTCCCCCTCCTTGTATATATCCTAGCTCTCTCTTAATGCAAACAAACAATTTCATTCGTGGAGTTACCCCTGGCCTGACATGGTATCAGAGCCAACCCCCATTCTTAGCTAACCTCTATGCTATAACTCCTATTTCACTGCCATATTCTGTCCCTCTGTTCTTTGCCATATTCTCTACAAGATTTTGTGCATTCAAATCCCTTGGAATTGTGTTGAACGTCCACTATGAGCACTAGTTTTTGAAGCATTGAAATGATTGTGCGTGAGATCTTTTTCTTGAAAACCATGTATTGTATCCAATCATTGATTTGGAAACAAATATTTGTTGAAGAAGGGGTCATATTCCTCACTTTCACTGGTTGAATCTCTTGAGACAGAAATCGTGACTTAACTGCTACACTGAAACACTGGTTGAAATCAAGCTGTGCTCATTGTGAGCCCGTGTGCCCTCGACCCCTGTTGAGCCCGTCATGCATTTGGAGGAGCACTGATTGTGCATTTGACTAATTAAATTCTGTTTTAACCGTGACCATGGTGGTTGTTCATTGAATAATGGTATGTGTTTTTCTTTTGAAGGCCGTGTGATGGTGTCAAATATACTTTGAAAACCATATATGACATATAAAATGCATTGGTTATGCTCCTTTTTGAAGGCCATATATAAAATTCAGCTTGGTAAATAACATTATTTTGAAGATCGTATGATGGTTCATGCATAATTTGAAGTTTATGCATTCTAAATCCTTTTTTATATGTTGAGGCCATGGTATATAATATATGATGAACATATCTTTTTTTAAGGCCGTGGGCATGAATGATTGTTAATGGTTCACATATATAGTGGGTATATATGGTATGAGGTTTGGTGTAATACAGAAAGAGAGTATGTTGATATATGTGATGTGTGGTATGTTGATATATGTGATGAGTGGTATGTTATAATTTGAGTGGTTAGATATTATGAGTGGTAATATGCATAGAATATATGTTATATTACATTATTAAATTATTAAATTATTGACATAGTGAAGTTTTGCCACCTAAATAAAAGATATCAAGAAAGATTGTGTTTGTTTTGGAAATCAAAGGAAGATAGTCCTTTTTGATGACGCATTCACTCATCTCCATAGTGGGAATAGTTCTCACCGACAAGGATAACTATCATGAGTGGTCCAAGAAGATAAAACACACCTTAATATTTAATGAGTTGTGGAAAATAATTTGTTAAGGAGAAGGAGACAATACACCTGAAAAGCCTACTTCAGACAAGGAGCTTGCCATTTGGAAAAATAAGAACAACAAGGCCTATGCCTTGATTGCATCGTCAATAAATGAAGAGCTGAGTTGTCATATTTCGCCATTTTCAAATGCTTTTGAAGCTTTAACACTCCAAGCTTGAAGTTGTTCAATGATGATCAAGTTGTTCAGTCTTGAGTTGAAAAATAACGACCCTCTTGCCTTAGCAATAGAATTAAGATCCATTATGCATGACATAAAAGCCATTGGTGTTGAAATAGATGTTCATCTCACAGCGTATGTCAAGGCACTATATCCCACTTATTCACATTATCTTGAGTCATTGCAAGCAAGTGGAAAACTTAAAGAGATTTCCTTTCACTCCCTTGAGAAGAAGTTTGTTGAAAGAGAGAAGGCTTTTGGGAAGAAGACAACTCAGTCTTCTGAAGAAGTTGTGTGCCTTGCATAGAAAGAGAAGAATCGTGCACGTGATTCTTCTAGAGGAAGAGGTGGCCGAAGGGGAAGTTGAAGAAATAATTTTAGAGGCAGGGGGGCAAACATTTCCAAGGAGAAATGTCTGATTTTCATTGCATACGTTGTAACAGAAATAGACATGATGCTTCCACATGTACGCTGCCTTGGGACAAAATTGAACAGGAAAGAAATGAAGAAAAAGGTAGAACACTTGGTAAAGGGAAAGGAAAAGCACCCGAGTGCACTCATTATGTTGTGGCACATTGCAACGTTGGAGTAACTGAAGACTTACTCATGGAGTAACTGAAGACTTACTCAATGCTTCACTTGCTTCATGGAAAGATGCTTGGTTGCTTGATTTAGGAGCAACTTGTCACATGAATTTCAAAAGAGATTTCTTTTTAAACTCACTGTCAAAGTTGACAGAGCAATCTATTTTGTAGACAAGTCAAAACTTAAGCCATCGGGCTTGGCACCATCAGGATCAAACTGCTTGGTTTTTCAGACTTTCTTCTACATGATGTTCTATACCTCCCGGAGTTGAGGAGAAACTCGCTGTCTTTGGTCTACATCCGCTAGCAAGGACACTCCATTCACATATTTGATGGCAAGGTTGAAGTCAGAAAAACCTCAGATCACTCACTTGTCATGACTGAGATAGAAGAAGAAAGACTTCTGAAGCTGTAAAGAACCTCTGCTCGTGCACATAACTTTTCATACAATTCTCACTATGATGAAGGTACAGTTCCATTAAGTCTTTTATGGCACGCTAGATTTGGGAACTTGAACTATGACAACCTTCGTTTGTTGAAGAAAAATGGTGTCACTAGTTTGCCTACATTCTTAGGAAACTTAAGCAATGTGATGCTTGTATCTTAGGAATACACAACAGACAATCATTTCATGATTCTCATTCTAGAGCACATAGAAAACTTGAACTCATTCATTCTGATTTATGTGGCCCAATCCCAGTTCTTTCTGCAAATGGTAATAAAAATATGATGACATTTATTGATGACTACACCATAATTTGTTGGGTTTATTTATTGAAGAACAAATCTGAAGCTTTTGAAACATTCAAGAACTTTCTTGCATGGATTGAAAATGATACACAATCTCATATTGGCTCTATTTGTACTGATAATAGAAAAGAATTTCCTTCAAATGAATTTGAAAACTATTTTCGTCAACATGAGATCAAACATCAAACAACCGTTCCTTATAATCTTGTAATAGATATGATATACAAATACGAGAAATGATACCAATATACCCAGTAACTGTAAATAAGCACCAGAAATAACAAGATCTGAATATATAAATTTTTCTTTATTAATCAAAACCCTTAAGGTAAGGTAACACCATACATTCACTCCTTAAAGAAGGAGAATACTCTACAAGCCATATGCTTGTTCATACAATAATTTTTGACATCTCTCAATGGAGAGTCTCTAGCCTCTATATAGGCCTCATACATACAATACCATTGGTCATTACCATGGTTCCCTCAATACTATCTATCTAATACCATGGGATTATCACATTATTGCTAACTACTTGTGGTCCCGTACATGATGTGGGTTAACCACTTTATTTATTAACTATGAGCTATCCCATTATTACATTATTTCCTTGGGTACGTCCCTTTGTACCCCATACTATCCCCCCAAGATATACTACATTCCACCACCCTTAAACATGTTTCATCCCCGAAACATAAGAAGAACACAAATAATAAGATCCACTCAAAAGAGTAGTCCACTGGTACCATGCACGTGCATCTAACAACCAAGAGAAAGGTGAACCCTCGATCTAGCTGGTTCCTCGCTTGCTTGAGATGGAAGTTGTCCTTGGCGTCTCTTCTGTGTTGGTGTTTTGTGTGTGGATTGTCACCCCTCTCTATCTGTTAGGTGGGGGTTGTTGTACTTGTTGCGGATTCATTACCATCTTGTAGGTTGCTTTCTTGCTGGGTGATGTGGGTGGTGATATGCTGAAGTTTTAACCAATGGTGTATCTTGCTTCAATTCACCACCTAATTGACCCTGATTGGTATATGGTACATGTTGTGGTGCATACTATTGTTTCTTATCTTCCAGTATTACTTCAACCACGGATTCATCATCTGATGTGTCAGTCTCTGGAACATCTTCTGCTTCAGCCTCGGACTCTCCCTGTTTATTGATAGAAATATCCTGTAATGTAATTTTCTTCTTTTTATACCAGAGCTTCAGGAATTTCTTCTACACATTAATATTGATAGTACCAATAGATTCCATCCAAGGGTATCCCAAAACAACATCCACAATAGCCATATTTGAAGCATAAAAATCAAAATGCAATACATACTTGTCTATAGAAATTTTCAAATCTTTATAAACTTGCACCTCCTCATTATTAACCTGTGTGTGCTCCATTTGTTTGGTTGAGACTTGCAATCTTTTAACTAAATGAACATTAATAAAATTATACTTGCAATTAGGATTGATATACACAATTATCTTTTCTTTCTGAACACATCCATGAACCTGTAATAAGTTGATACCAGTAGAAAGTAACCCCACATGTTTCTCACTATCTTGTTTTCTAGCATGGGACCATTTGTCTAACAATAATTTTTCAAATTCTTCATTGAGCAGGTTTATACACTTCGTTCTATTAAGTGATTCCCACCATGTGACCGCCTCCTCTTTAAAATGCCATAGTCTAACTAGCTGGAGGAATTGCCCAGAAAGTTATGGAAATTCCGGTCATATTTAGAGAAAATCCGGCAAAGATTTTTGTAAATCCAAGTTATAGTTGTTCAAATTCAAAATTTTAGTTGTTCTAGACATTTTTGATGGTGCTGAATTCATTTCCACCATCAAAAACATGATTCAAACACTGCCTCTACAAGATTTTTTGAAAATTTTTTGCCCGGATTCCGGCCACTTTTAGTCGTTTAGGCAATTTCTTCGCCTCGGTAGATGACTCCCTTTAAAATGAGTCACTACAAAACCTTTCCATCCTATTGGCCATAATGACTTTTCACTTTTTATCAATTCTTCAATAGTAAGACCCTTATCATTCCCTGTAAAAATCTCTTGCTAGAAGCCATGAAGAGGGTTTTGAGAAAAAAAACACTTGGCGAAAATTAAAATGGCCACAATTTGATCAATATTGCTTAGAATCATTATGATGATCTGTTTTAAAAAATGGAACGACCATTCTGCATCTTCTCATGTGATAGCGATCTCGATCTAGGCATTGGAATTTCAGAGTCGTGCTGCAACTGTCCTGCCATCACAAAAAATTCTGAAAAATGGTTGATTTGAAATCAACGATATCTCCCTCATTCGGACTCTGATTCGACTGATTTGTTTTTTGAAATTGGGTAATTTTTCAAGAGGATCTTAGGTCTGCAATTTGTTTTTCAAAATTCCCCACAAAAACGACAAAAATTAGCTGGAGATTCGCTGTCCACAAATTTTCGTCAAAAAATTTCTGCGACAGTTGATTTTTAAATCTATGATATTTCTCTCATCTAGACTTCGATTCAGCCAATTTTTTCTTTTGAAATTGGGTATTTTTACGGAAATAATCAAGGTCTGCAATTAGATTTTGCAAATTTTGCACTAGAACTTACAGATATGATCTGCAAACTCGCTGCCCAAAAAATTTCTACAAAAAATAAAAAAAAATTCTCTGCTTTGCCCAAGAAAGTGCTCTGATACCACTTGTAATAGATCTGACCTGCAAATGTATAAGAATATAAATATGCCCAAAAATAACAAGATATAAATAGATAGAAATGCTTCTTTATTGATATCAAACCCTTGAGGTAGGGCAACACTATACAATCACTCCTTAAGGAAGGAGAATACTCTACAAGCCATAATGCTTGTTCATACAATAATCCTTGACATCTCTCAATAGGGAGTCTCGAGCTTCTATATAGGCCTCATACATACAATACAATGGGTCATTACCATGGTTCCCTTAATACCATCTATTTAATACCATGGGCTTATCATATTATTGCTAACTACTTGTGGTCCCTTACATGATGTGGGTTAACCACTCTATGTATTAACTATGGCCCATCCCATTATTACATTATTCCCTTGTGTACCTCCCTCCGTACCCCATACTATCCCCCTTACGTATATTACATCCCCAACGTAACAAATTAGCTGAAAGAATGAACATGACAATCTTAAATATGGTACATTCAATGATAATTTTTAAGAATGTTAAGCTGATGTTTTGGGCTGATGCAGTTCTATGTGATGTGTATATAAAGAATAGGTGTCCATCTCATGTTATAAAAAGCAAAACTCCCTATGAAATGTGGTATGGCCACATTTCTTCGACGAGACATCTCAGGGTTTTTGGTTCCACCTGTTATGCCTTGATACAAAAGGAACAAAGAAACAAACTCGATGCAAGGAGTCACAAATGTATCTTCTTGGGGTACTCAAATACCTCCAAAGCATACCGTCTCTATGATGACATTAATAAGAAGTTTACAATATCTAGAGATGTGATCTTTCTTGAATCTTCCAAGATTGAAAATGTTGTTGAGCAACAACTTGATCACTTGGATAGATTTATACATGCAAAGTCTTTTCAAGAGTTTGATAATGAGATTCCACATCTTGAATGGGAGATCCCTATATTGGATCAATTTGTGGAATGTCCTTCTAAAGCACTTTCTCCCCTTCATGAAGCTCCAACCACTAATCAAGATGACACTTCGAATGATGCGATTGACATAATTGGGAGGCTAATTCTTGATTCAACACCATCTTAGTCAACAGAGCAGCTATTATGAATATAATTCATAACAAGTAAATTAAATAAAATTAATGTAAATATTAAATAATCAAATATTGGTTATGTTAAATAATCATTAGTTAAGTGAAAAGGCATGTCTAAAAAGACATGCCTAGTCACGAAAGGATATCGACTTATTATATATATATATATATATATATATAATAGGTCCTCATTGTAACTTAATCACTTGTACATTTTTATATATTAATAAATTATTATTACAAATACCTTTGTGTATTTTTACGTTAAAGTCAACAAGCTATCAGTTTTTATGCTTCAGTGGTAACAAAACGTTGTAAACGACTTTCTCTGTTCTTACCAAAAGATTCCACTGTTCAAACTGATATCCAATTGTTGTCAACAAATTGTCTGCAAATTTTAGGGTTCTTGTATTGATAGAATTATCATAACACCATGTTGGAGTCTCATTATTTTTCTTATAAGCATGGTACACTTTTAACATCATCAGTTGATCACCATCAATGTGCGCAAATTGAGCTTTTGCTGCATCTGTAGCTTCTTGAACGTCCCTAGGCTGCATAAAGCAATTGAACTTCGAAGATGAAAACCCTTTGCTAACATTCATACACCGACATATTGTATCCCTGGCATTTATATCATCATGAGATAGAAATGACTCCACATTATCATCCAAGGACCCCTCTTCCACAAAGTGATCTATATTAGGTAGAGGATTGGATGGTGAATCAAGGGCCCCAGATCCGTCATATCCATACATTATCAATGTCTTAGATGAGCTGCCACTATTCTGTAATGCACCAGCGATGGACATTACATCTCCAGGAGTATGAGTAGATGGAGTCAGAGGTGCAGAACTTGGGGATGGACTAGTAGTATTTGCAGTTCCTGAGCTATTAACTGGACCAGAAGATGAACCAGGCTGCTTTCTTTTTCTTCCATTTTGACCCTTAGATACAACCTAATCATTTCCACTAAAAGAGTTTGACATAATCCTCAATTGAAACACCAGCAACACCAAGTTTCTCTTGCTGCTGCTGCTGATGGCTAGTAACCTGGGATTGCTGGTTTGACAGAGCCTGCTGTTGAAGTTGTTGTTGTTGATTGCTTTGCTGCTGCTGCTATTGGATTTGAACTATTTTCATCTTCAATATGATGTTTGCTTTAGGTCGTAGTAGTGGAGTCCCAACATTCTGGGTCATGTCACCAACAACATTAGTTTGGCCATCCTTTCCTACAACAACTTACCTGTTACTTAGAAGCATCCGAATTCTTCTGCTTTCCATATCACCAAAATTAGAACATGGTGCAGACGTCAAATTTCCTTGGGCTTGTGCTTGGAGAAAAAGCTGTTGTTGCTGCGGAGTTAACATTTGAATATGATGATATTGATGTGGAGATTGAATGAAAGATTTCTGTGTTGGTAGAAGTCCTAGTCGAAGTTGGTCAAGCCCTGTCAGGGGCCAACCTTTCAAAGGTAGATTATTTCCTCCTTGATTTGCACCTGGGCTTAATAAATTTGGTTTTGAATGGCTAGCTCCAGGTACTCCAAATAATGAAGAATTTAAAGTGCCAGATCTCATTTTTGATGTCCTGTGTGGCTACATGAAGTTATTGGTTACGAGCCTGAACTTGTTGAAGAGAAACTACCATGTTACTTGTATTATGTAAAACTTGCCCCGAAGGCTACCCAGGTGTGGTTGTTGTCTTCAATATATTTGTCTGGTTTGCATCCAGTAGCTGACCAACATTGTCTCCAAACCCCTTTATTGATCCATCGTCTGTGGAATCTCTTTGATACGGTAACTTTAGACATTCCTCATACATCTCTGTTGCCATGGCATTCGCTGCCCCATGGTTTTGTCGGATAAGGGAATCACTACCGACTAATCCATTGGCATAACCATTTAAAAGATGCCCCCATCTATGCATTGTTGTTGTTGTTGTTCATTTTCTTGTTTCTCAAGATAATCCTCATCCACATTATTTTCTGTAGGTTTTAACCCCGTACAGATATTACCTGCATACGAATTCTAAAACACAGAAAATAAACGATGCGAGCGCATAACACATAAAACACATATACACAAAGATTTTCCCCTAGATCCCAAAACCGGGGCTACTAGATTGATTTTTCATTATGTACCTTTCCATGTTACAATACATATTTATACATTCCGAAGCATCAAATACCATGGACCGAAAACCATCGTGTCCAAAGCCATGGACCGAAAAACCATCATGTCCAAAACCATGTGTGAAAAACCATGCACAAAACCATAGGTAGGTCCGCCCAACCTAATATGTTGGAAATACTAAGGGGGGGGGGGTGAATCAGTATTTATTTTCAATTATTATTTATATCAGTTAAAACATTTATATATATATTGTACTTGATTTATTGCAAATATCACATTAATAAAAGCATATATTCCTGTTACGTCCTTCTGTGTTCCAAATATAAATGTTTTAACTGATATAAATAATAATTGAAAATAAATATTGATTCACCCTATATATGTGTGTGTGTGTGTGTGTGTGTGTGTGGTTTCAATCAGTTGCTAAGCACCAACTTGGAATCTTTGTGAGGCTCGAACCTCCAGAGCACCAACTCTGTCTTGTCAAGGCATCAACCTTGAATTTAGGAGCACCAACTCCCAAGGACACCAATTCTTTCAGTTCCGAGGCACCTACCTCAAGGGCTCCAACCCCGTGTTGTAAACCGTATGGATCTGCTTGGTTGTAATTCTCTGCTCCCAACCCTGCTGGGCCTATGATTTACTTCTGTCCCCCTGTTTCTTCCACTTCTGCCAGAGCTTCAACTTCCTTTATTTTCTTACAGTTTTTTAGTAACCCTAAAATTTCCTTGTTCTCTGTTTTATATTCCTAATACCCCTAACCTTTGGCTTCCTTTCTCCGTTGGCTCTTCGGCTTCCTCAACGCTTGCCTGATCTTTCAACTTCCTCTGCGCTCACTCTTCGGCTTCCTCTGTCTCTTCAAATCCATCAATACACACGACACATTAATGTGGAAGAGAGGCCGAATTACAATAGTGTTGCATATTAAAAAAATATCAGAGGCCCTTTTTAATATTCATACAATATACATTAATTGTTCACGGAAACCATATAAGAGAGACTATAGCCATATAGAGGTCCCACATGCCACGTCATCCTTTTATCGCAATCGCCGCTTTAATATGACAAGGCCTTAAGCCTTTAAACCTGAGACCATACATTATATCGGAATACAACGATGCACATGCAATACATGGAAAATACACCCTCCGAACACATAAGGCCAGACTTCAAATGCATTATGCCCGCATCTATAACTTCATCGGGTCCGCTCCTTCACAACTTTATCGCAATCAGAAAATTTGCACATAACATAGCCAATTCCTCGATACCCAGACGCGATATTATTTTAAACTGTTTTAATAACTTCGTCGGGTCCATATATATATATATATATATCGCAATCAACGCTTTCAATGTGGCAAGGATTTACAAGAGGCTTGTGATATGCGACATATGCGATAATATATTAAATCATATTGCAATGGTCCAGTTGGGTCCATGTATTATCGTAATCCACTGTTTTAATGTGGCATCCCGTTAAGACTTATGATATGATAATTCTGATGAGGCATATGTGATATGATATTAAATGGTTGTTAATACATTCGTCGGGTCCATAACTTATCACATTCGACAATTTTCCCTTGTTACCTCTCTTCAAGACTTGCGATTGTTACAGATGCGATATTACAATAGAGCATATTGTTATGGATCCATAGTACATATCGTAGTCGAGGGATTCAATGTGAAACATAATAAAGCGATAAAACCGCCGATATTGATTTTTCACGGTATTCCTTAGCGATCCTCCACCGTTGATCAGCTCACGATCCGACGGTCAATGCTTAACCCAATCAACCCAGATCCGTTCGTTGATCCTTCGTTGTCGATCAACTCGCACTGGATCCAACGACCCGCATGAATTTCGGGTGAGCAATTTGCAAAGGAAATAAGCACCCAAAAAAGTGGTTTTCTCTCTCCACTCGAGTGCTACGTGTCGCCCATTTAATGGAATCGAGCGCTCTCCTCTAAATACCACTTACCGCCTAGCGTCCACCCGAAAACCACTGCCACTGTTACAAATCCGCCTTTTGGAATATAACCACGTGCATTCACTTTGACTTTAACCCGATATATACTCCTCCATTCTTTTTTGGTTTGATATGACTCCGCGATGGCTTCCCGTGGTTTCAAATGACTCTTCATCTATGCTTCTCTTGCTCTGTAACCTGCTTCTTTGAGGGCTTTTGGTGTTCTCTATTATGATATTCTGCATTGTCTTGATTTCTGCCGCTCCTTTGTTAACTCCTATGCTAGCTCCTCTGATGCTCTGTTGCTCTTTGTTCTCCCAATAGCGCTTTCCCTTGGACATATCTCTCTGTGACTTCCAATGACTCTGTTTATGTACCTTTGCTGATGCGATGCTCTTTCTAGTGGCTTTGCTCTTGTTCTTCACAAGTGTGCTCTGCTTCTCCTTGGCTTCATATTGACATTAATGACAATCTAGATCAACATAATATAGGTTCCAATTTTTTTTCCCGGGGTGTTGCCCTGGACCCATAGAAAAGGGTTACTTGAACCCCTTAAACACGCCGTGACCCCCCTCGCTACGCAATTGGCGCAACGAAGCGGGGCTCCACCCCCCCCGCGCCCCCTCTCCCCTAATCCCCCGGTTAACTATGTGGGCTAGTCATGGAAAGAATATAACACAACCCAACATTCTTCCATTTGGTTTTTTCTTTCCACAGGGGGCCACAAGAGAGCTTAGTCATTATCCAGCCCTGCAACGCCCATTGTTTCTCTACACCAAGAGAGCTGCTCAGAGCTCATAGATTTTGTCAATGCATCTGCAATATTCTTCAAAGTGTCCACCTTTACCAGCAACACCTTTTTGTCTTCTATCATATCCCTCACAAAGTGATATTGAATATCAATGTGCTTTGTATTTGAATGATATGCAGGGTTCTTTGCCAAGAAAATTGCATTTTGGCTGTCACAGTCTATCCTTAGAGCTCCCTGTACTAACTTCATACTTGAACACAATCTCTACAACCAAACTGCTTCCTTGCTTGCATGAGTGGCTGCCATGTATTCTGCCTCTGTAGTTGATAGTGCCACTACAGATTGTTTCTTACTCATATAACTGACTGCACCTCCAAATAGGTTAAACACATACCCAATTGTAGATCTTTTCTGATCTAGATCTCCAACTCAGTCTGCATCAACAAGGCCACGAATATCCAACACTTTGTCCAATCCTGGTCTTCCTTGGTAACATAAACCATAATCACTTGTGCCACGCAAATATCGGAAAACTCGATTCACTGTTGTGTGGTGCTCCTTCCCTGGTTTTGACATAAACCTGCTCAATACTCCCACTGCATGTGCAATGTCTGGTCTAGTACAGACCATTGCATACATCAGGCTATTGACTGCACTTGCATATGGAACATGAGACATGTCCTCTTCCTCTTATTGTGTCTTGGGATACTGTTCAATAGATAACTTCACACCTTCAGGAATAGGAACCTTCACCGGTTTACTATCCTGCATATTAAACCTTTGCAGTATTGTCTCGACATACTTCCTCTGGTTTAACCAGAGCTTCCTCTTTTCTCGGTCTCTTTTAATTTCCATGCCCAAAAATATAGTTTGCAGCACCAAGATCTTTCATGTCGAATTTGGAGGACAATTGGGTCTTCAAATCCTGGATAATTTCTTTGTCATTTCCAACCAGCAACATATCATCCAGATACAAGACCAGATAAATAACACGGTCACCAATTAATTTAAAATACACACAATGATCTGCTTTGCTTCTGGTGAAGCCAAGTCCCCGTATAAATGTATCAAATTCTGATACCACATCCTTGGTGACTGTTTTAACCCATACAGAGACTTCTTTAACTTGCATTTCTTTCTTACCTTCACCGCAAAGCCTTCAGGTTGCTTCATGTAGATTTCCTCTTCCAAATCCCCGTGAAGAAATGTTGTCTTCACATCCATCTGTTCTACCTCAAAATAAATAGCAGCAGCAACAGATAAAAGTAATCTAATAGAATTTACCTTGGCAACAGGAGA
>APFE031754898.1:66703-77990 GCA_000404065.3 Pinus taeda
CTTCTCGAACACTGTTTTTACACCTGCATCATCTAGCTTGCTTACATAAATCAAATTTCTGGCCAATGCAGGAATATGCAGAACACTCGAAAGTGTTCTAATCCTTCCACCTTGCAACTTCAACTTTACTTTTCCGCAACCAACGATTCTAGCTTTACTATCATCCCCTAAGAAAACATCACCACCATTGTATTTCTCATACTCACAGAACCACTCTCTATGGGGAGTGAAGTGAAAGGATGCACCTGAGCCAATCAACCATCCCTCATGATCTACATGTGTACTTGAGGAAGCCAAGTACACATCTCCACCTTCATCTGAGGTGGTTTTCGCCTCCGCAGAGGGAGCATCATCAAATCCCTTTCCTTTGTCAGGAGCTTTAGATTTATAGTTCCTTTTGTAGTGCCCTTCCTTTCCACATTTCCAGCACACCACCTTTACAGGTTTTCCTGGAGATTTAGATCTCCCACTCGATGGCTTATTTTTGTTTTTGTTCTGGGACCGTCCTCATACAGACAAGGCATCACCATTCTGGCTCTCCATATTTTTCTGTTTCATCTCCTTCGTCAGCAAAGATGAGACTATTTCATCAAACTGCAAGGCAGTTGCATTGCTACCTATTACAATAACCAGACTATCCCACGAATCTGGTAGAGAACACAACAAACTAATGCACTTATCTTCATCTGAAATTTTAATATCAATAGAGAATAACTGACTTACCACGGTGTTAAATGCATTCAGATGCTTTGTCATCGAGTCTCCATCTTTCATTCTTAGGTTATACAACTTTTTCCATAGGAATAGTTTATTCACCAAAGACTTAGATTGGTACAAAGTCTCTAAGTTGTTCCACAAAGCCTTCGCCGTAGCTTCCTCTGATACATTCAACAATACTGAATCTGAGACACACAATCGTATTGTGCTCTTTGCTTTTCGATCCAACTTCTTCTATTCTTTATCGGACACTCCCGCTGGTTTATTTCTCGGATCTACCGCGATCCATTAATCTTTATCCACCAACAGATCCTCCATCTTGAGTTTCCGTAACTCAAAAATCTGACCATTAAATTTCTCGATCTCTATCTTTCCACTGCTCTCCATTTTCTTTCACCACTAGAATCGATCTCGTAGATCTCCCATTGAACAAGGTCTACCACAAGCCCGAGCGAAACCCCTCAGCAAAAAAGGCGTCCCTTGAAGCCAAAACAACTCTTATACCAAATGTAGGTTTTAACCCCATACAAAAATTACTTACATACGAATTCTAAAACACAAAAAATAAACAATGCGAGAGCATAACACATAAAACACATATAAACAGAGATTTTCCCCCCGGATCCCAAAATCGGGACTATCAGATTGATTTTTCATTATGTTCCTTTCAATGTTACAATACATATTTATGCATGCCGAAGCATCAAATACCATGGACCGAAAAACCATCACGTTCAAAACCATGTGCGAAAAACCATGCATGAAACCATAGGTAGGTCAGCCCAACCTATTATAACGTCCATTTTTTTTTTTTTAATTTGTTCTTTTCTGGGGCGCTGCCCTGGACCCCGTAGAGGGGGGTTACTTGCACCCCTCAAACCCCCTATGACGACGCAACGAAGGGGGGTTCCACCTCTCCCCCAACCCCCCAGTTAACTATGTGGGCTAGTCATGGAAAGAATATAACACAACCCAACATCATTATTTTCTGCAACACCTTCATTTTCAACATTATCATCATTCTGATCAAAATATTCTTTTCTTGCGTCACTTAGTTTTGTTTCTTCATTGTCGTTATTATCTTCCTTATTATCGATTTCCTCTCGACATTCTTTAACTTTCGCAATTGATTTTTCAACGTGCTGAAACACTTCTTGAATTTTACTATCCTGCTCAATGCATTCATGACGTGAATGTAATGGCATATTGTGCGGAAAACAACGTTCAAACACCCGCGCCATAGATCTGACACCACTGAAGCATAAAAACTGATAGCTTGTTGACTTTAACGTAAAAATACACAAAGGTATTTGTAACGATAATTTATTAATATATAAAATGTACAAGTGATGAATGTTACAATGAGGACCCACATATATATATATCTAAGTCGGTGTCCTTTCGTGACTGGGCATGTCTTTTTAGACATGCTTTTTCACTTAACTAATGACTATTTACAATAACCAATATTTAATTATTTAATATTTACATTAATTTTATTTAGTTTACTTGTTATGAATTATATTCATAACAGTGGCCTGGGCCATCTCAGAGAGGTCCTCCATAATGGCTGACAAAGACACTTGAAAGTGTTCATCTTGATGAGGTTGGAAAGATATGAACAAGAAGCTCTGTTAGACAAAATGGAGCTGATGTAGACGATCTTGATTCACCTGTTGATATGGATGTTTCTTATGATTGTGAACTAAATTTGTCTACAGATTTTGAACCAACTTCCTTCAAAGAAGCCACTTTTCGTGATGAACAAAAAGAAGCGATGAAAAAAGAATATGATGCTTTGATAAAGAATGGCACCTAGAAGCTGGTTGATCCTCCATTGGGAGCCAAGCCAATAGGCTGCAAGTGGGTCTTCAAGAACACGTATAAAGCAGATGGCTTACTTGACAAGCATAAGACCAGGCTTATGGCAAAAGGTATTGTACAGAAGGAAGGGGTTTATTATGAGGAGACTTTTCCCCGCTACTATCCAGACACTCTTTGCCTATGCAACTCAAAATAGTTGGAAAGTCCATCAAATGGATGTAAAGACTGCTTTCTTGAATGCAAATATGAAAAGTGTTGGAAATACTGAGAGGGGGGTGAATCAATATTTCTTTTCAATTGTTATTATTATCAGTTTAAATTCCTTACAATTTAATCGAAGAAATGATTTTATTATATATAGAAAAGGATTGAATACGATGAATTTTGCCAAGCACCAACTTGGACTTTGATGAGACTCCAGCCTTTAGGGCTTCGACCTTATCTTACCAAGGAACCAACCTTCAATTTAGGAGCACCAACTCCAAGGACACCAATCCTTTCAATTCTGAGGCACCAACCCCAAGGACTTCGACCCTATAGTTTTACTCTGTCAAGAAATTTTTGATTGTATTATACTGCTCCTAAGGACTTATTTACCAAACCCTGTCCTTGTAGTCATTGTAACAGGTTGCTATTTTCCCTATGGCTTCACTTCGGGTTCGAGCCTTCTAAGATGAACCCAATCAAAAGATTTGTCTTCCCGCTTTGTCTTCGACTTCCTTCTTTGCTCCGCCTTCGGCTTCTGCTGCATCTTCGGCGTCTGTTAGACCTTCGGCTTCTCAACCTTCAACTTCCTCTGTTTCTTCAAGTTCATGAGTTGTGAGTTGTTTTACTTTCTTTGTAATGGATACTCGAGATCAATGTTCTTCAACTTTAATGTTCTAGTGTATTTCTCCTCTGATCGACCTTTGGCTTCTTCTCCTCTGTTTCTACTCGTCCCTTGGCTTTCTTCAAGTTCACGAGTTGTGAACTATTACTTCCTTTTCTATGTATTTTGATGCATGAGATCAATGCTTAAGGTGGAGTATTTAGCTTGTATTTATACAAGGCTCGCCAATACCCAGAGGATGTGTCCATTTGGAAGGAGAGGCCCACTTATCCAATTACTCATAAACTTGTTTATTTATTGAACATTTCATAGGCAAGACCATACCCATATGAGGTCCCACATCCACATCATCAATTGCAATTGCAACTCGTGAAAATCCCACAACCGCAACCTTATGGCTTCACGATATAACATCCTGATACCCCTATTGTCGATGGAGCGGATGCGATTTAGTATCAAACAACTATTAATTGATCTGTTGGATCCAAAACTTCATCACAATTGGCATTTTGACGTGACATCCTTTAAGATTTTGCGATATGACAATTTCGATAGGTGGATGCGATATTTTATTAAAGTGCATTATAGTGGTTCAACGGGTTCATAATACATATCACATCGTGGGTTTGGAGTTGTGGCACATAATAGATCCGCCGGTAAAGCCGTCGATGTAATACTACCGATATGTTAAACATCGATGTGTTTTATTATATGCGTTGCGAATTTTAACAGGTTTCCATGGTTTAATACTCCCTCCGCTTGTTTCTTCAATATCACAGTTAACATCTCTGTTAATCATTGTTTTATGCTCCTCCGATGCGTGTTTCTCTTTGCTATTTAGCTCTTTCTCCATTGTGTGTTCCTCTTTGCTTCTTCTGATGAACTTATTCCTCTTACTCTTTGGGTTCACGATGATTTCCAATGGCTTCTCTAATGGCTTTCCTCAACTTCTTTCTCCTGTTGCTTCACAGATCTGCTCTGCTTGGCTTCACATCATCATTTAGTATCCAAAATATTTCCACATTGACATCAATGACAATCTAAATCAGCGAAGAGAATGTTTTTATGTCCCAAACATAAGGATTTGTTGTGAAAGGCCAGTTGCACAAAGTATGCGTGCTTGTAAAATCTTTGTATGACCTCAAGCAAGCACTGCAAGCCTTGTATGAGAAATCAACTGAGCATCTTTTGAAACTCAATTTCAAACATTATGATCTTGATGATGCAACTCTGTTTGTCAAGAAAGTTGGAAAAACAATTGTGTATCTTGTGGTATATGTAGATGACCTTTTGATGACATGGAACAATGAGAATTACGTTGCATCCATAAAGAAGAGTTGAGGAAATCTTTTGAAATGAAAAATTTAGACTATGTTCACTACTATCTTGGTATTGAATTAACACAACATCCGAAGTCTATATTCCTCTTTCAGAAGAATTACATTGGAGATCTGTTGAATAGGCTTGGCATGACTGAGTGCAATCCTTTGACTACTATAATGGAATAGAATTTAAAGCTCACATCCACTGAAGGAAAAGAATTTGAGGATGCAACAAACTATAGACAACTCGTAGGAAGTCTTAAAGACCAAACACTTCATTTGCTGTTGGAATCCTCTCCAGATTTATGCATAATCGTTGTGAGGGTCATTGGTCTGCTGCAAAAACCGTTATAAAGTACTTGAAGGGAACTCAAGACTTTGGACTCAAGTATACACAGGTGGATGACTTCAGCTTGATTGGATACTCTGATTCAAATTTCGATGGAGATAAAGAAACTGGATTATCTACTTTAGGCTCTGTTATGAGTCTTGGATCACGAGATGTCTCCTGGAGGTCACACAAATAATCAGTTCCAACAGATTCCAAAATTGAGGCAGAATATGTGGCAACAACTGAAGCAAAGAAGGAAATTGTGTGGCTCAGGAAAATTTTGGAGGAGTGCATTCAACTTCTCTTTTGATTGATAACACTAACACAATAAAGTTGGCTAAGAACCCAAACTTCCATGATCGAACCAAGCATACGAATACAAAGTATCATTTGATTCGACATCATGTTGAGGCCAATACAATCCACCTATAGCATTATTCCACAAATGAGAAGATTGTAGACATCTTTACCAAATCGCTTGGAAGGGAAAAGTTTGAAAGATTCAGAATGATGGTTGGACTCACCGACATCCCTTTAGGTTAAGGGGAGGACGTTGACACCTAATATTTGAGATTAGGAAAATATATGTACATATTGTAAATAAAAAAATAAAAGAAATTGGAAGACAAAGAGAGACTGGGAGATGAAACCCAATAGTCTTCCTCTCCTTGTATGTATCCAAGCTTTCTCTTAATGCAAAAAAAAAAAAAAAATCATCTGTGGAGTTACTCTTAGCCTAACAGATTACTTTTTTACTAGGGTCATGATAGAGGAGAGCAACAATTATTGCCATTAACATCGAGGTACATAGAGGGCTTGGTATATGTTAAGTCTATTGGATTTTGAGTCGGATATAAAATTCTATTCTCCATTTGAAATCCGATGAGGTTAGAATCACTCTCAAACATCCCGAGTCAACTAATGGTAATGTTAAAAGTTTAAGAATTTAACATTTAAATTTAATCATAAACAATTAAATTTAATCATATATAATAATAAAATTAACCAAACTAACTTTTGAATTTCCCTTTCCCTATCCCTCGGTCCAAGTACAATTTCCTAGTCAAACTTTGCTGTTTCCTGGTCAAATATAGTCTTTTCCTGGTCCAATATAGCAGTTGGATGATCTGCCCTCTCTATTTAATCTGCTGCCATGGTTTGGTTCTTCAACTTGTCTTGATGATGAACCACACTTGTTGGTTCAAAACGTGTTGACAAATGAATCATGATGTGATTTTCGCCGAAAAATCTTCTCAATATTACCATTATTACATAGCATTAGTAAGGCCCTTTGGTTGAATATTAGGCTACCCACTCATATATTATTCTTAAAAAAATTGCATTCCAAGGGTCTTGAGTCGCATTGTACAAAACTGACTAGTTCCATATATAATTGGTCTTTTTCGGTCTGTGGGATTGCTTCAATTCAATTTCATCTAAAAAATGGTTATATTGGTTGGTTTAGTGCAGTCCAGATTGGTTCTTATAACACTAAATGACCCCAGTCATCGAGGTTCAGTTAGATAACTTCCAAAATATGTTAGTTTTTGATGGATATGGTAGCATCAAACATGTGTTCTATTCTCTAAGGTGTCAAAATCGCTAAGAAACACAATATCTCCAAAACCCAAAAAGGGTTTCAAGAGAACACACTTAAAAACCTCTGAAATAAATTAATTGACCGATAATTAAAATGTTCCTAAGTGTAAGTTAGTAAAATTGTTTTAATTAATGGGTATTAATAGATAAAATCGATTTTTCTCTAGAGACTTCCAAAAAAGTGACATGATAGAGTCTAAGATGACCTGAGCCATCAATCAAGATTAGATCTTGGCCCTTGATGCTCCAACAAGAGATTATAAGAGTAGGTCGAAGGGATTGGAGAAGACACACCCAGTGAGCAAGGTAGCTCGAATTACGTAGTTTGCAGAGTTAAATAGGTACTGTTCGAGCCAAGGGAGAGATAGTAGCAAGGGTTTGTAGTAGTGGGAATTTCTAGAAAAATTCTCATGAGTTTTTCTAGTGATTCAAAGTAAGGACAGGAGGCCGAATTATCCAGCAGAGTGATGCAGGAGCATTCAGCTCAAGAAAACTCATTGTATTTTAGTAGACATAGGGGGTCTTGTGTTTTAAGGAAGTTGGGTTCTTAAGTGTTGAATTAATTTAATTATTAAGGTTTTGAGTGATTTTAATGAGAGAAGCTAGAATGGGGATTTAATTAAGTATTGTGAGACATATTTGTAAATGTTCTCGAATGTTGGAGAACATGAGAGATTGATGATAATTGAGAGATTGAGAGATTTGAGAATTAATTGTAAATCTTAGATTAGGAGTTGGTTTCATGATTTTGTGGATTAAAGAGGATCCTTAGAGATAAGGAAGAGATTTTAGGATTTTGTTGAGAAGGTTATGGATCTAAACCAGGAATTGGCTATAGAATCCTTTTGTATAAATGAAAGCCAAAAAGGTAGAGAAAGAGTTAGTCAAGTCAAGTAGTCGAGTCAAGTTAGTAGTTATAGGTTTAATTGTAAGCGTACGGGAAGTACGATAATAGAGGCCACTGAGACAGAAGATCAGGCCAGAGAGAGACTCTTATGTAAATACTTGTTTATTAATACAAACAACTCGATTGTGAGTTCATGTGTGTGTATTGAGTAAATGAGATATAGAGTGTGTGTGATCTTGAGTTATTCTGCGTAACATAGGTTGCAGGTGCAGAATTAGAGACAAAATATAGAGAAGAGTGTTATGGGCTTTACACACAGAGACAGTGCAGGAGGAAGCCTTTTAAAGTTTTAGTGAAGGTGAAGGAAACATAAAGGCAGAGCGGAGTTAAGCTCAAGAGAAGTTGTGTGGCAGAACAATTAAAGAACCGAAACCCTAAAGAAACCTGAATCATAGAAGAATACTAAAGAAACGATGTACAAACAAAGTAAAGCGAAGGCACGAATAAGTGGGGTATCGATGCATAGGAGCATTGGATCTTGGAGTTCAAAGGACGAGATTGTTTGTAATGAGCGGCCATGATTAAGTCGCATAGCGTAAAGTCAAAGGAATGAACGACAGAGATTAATTTAAGTATTAGCAGATGAGGAAATCGGAGGAGTTGTCGTAGCTGTTGATGGTAGAAGATCTACGGTCATCAGGCACTAAAGAGCTCAGGCATTAGTCAAAGAGAAAGGCAGGTTTATAAGCGGAAATGGTTTATTGGGTTGAGAATAAGCGGTAAGTGGTAATAGGAGGGAGTCACCCAATTCCATTAAGCAATTGACACGTTGCATGTCGGAGGAAAGAGGAAACCGCTTTATCGGGGGAGTAATCCTCGTGCATGTAGATCACCCGATATTGTTGTCGAGCAGTGGATCAAATGTTGTTTTGATCTACGGTGCACGATCACCGAGCAACTTTTTTGGTCGGGTGTAATATCAACTGTTGGATGGGATCGTAAGATCTACGATGGAGGATTGATCCAATAAAGGTAAACATCAGAAAATGTGCAAAGGTTCTAAAAAGGCGGAAAATGTAAGTTACGCGTGATTATTGTGTATTTCTATTATATAAACATTATAATAGAAATAGCGCGGATATAAGGGTTTCATGTGGTTAAATTCTATATAACCAATGTTAAAGATTGGGAAGGTTAGATATATAGATGCGGCTAAGGGTTAATGAAGGTTTATAAAGGTTAATAAGTCTCGATAGAAAGGATATTGACTAAGGGTTAGACTATGGTTGATTTATGAAATCATTTTGCATAAGACTTGAGTAAGGGGGCCTTAAACCATTCATTAATAATTGAATATTTGACTCCTTAGAGAGTTAAAATTCCTGGGACAAACAAGATTTATGCATTTGACATGCATACTGTGGGTAAAGCAGGGGTTACCCTGCATCACAGAGGAGGCTGTATTCTATAATGCAAGTTGTCGGAAGGAGTATCGATTCAATTTCTAGTGCTTCGATCTAGTCCCAGGAGGTAGAGCAAATTTTTTCGAGAGATAGGAATGAAAATACCTATATGTTTCAGTCCGCATTTTCGTTCAGTGGTGCAAATACTAGGGAGGAGTGCAAGTGGCAAAGGAAAGGTCGGATTGATGTGCTGAGAGGGAACATAATTTCCTAGTATATTTATAGTTGAGATAGATTGTCGGAGCTAAGCTGGAACACTTGGTTTGTTTGCTCACGTTCAAAATACTCAAAAACATTAATGTTTATTTCTTTTTTTAACCTGAATGAGTATATATTTACATTAAAAATCATGCCTGTTCGCAACAAAAACTGGGAATTTACATCAAAATAGCCGAGCCTTCAAAGAGCTGGTGATGTTTCATTTGTTCTGCAATTTTGCTACTGAGGATGTGTCTATTCTTCCCACAAAATTTCCTCACTCCGGTGCTCTTACAACTATATATACTACAAAATTGAGACAATAGATATATACATTTACATTGCATCATATAGATAATGGGTAAAAAAAGGAAACATGTGAGATTAGATGTCCATTGGTGTTGGATTGTTCGGGTCCATGCCAAAAAAGACTTCTTCAGAGCCTTTATTGTTGTCCTGTTCAGTCGCGGCCTCCATGATTTCCTCCATGGTTTCCACTTTGAGCTTCAGTTGCTCGAGTTGTTGCCTGAGTGCATCAACCTCATCTTCCAATGCTTGAATGCGCTCTCGTTTTTCCAGTTCCCTATCCCGCATTTCCATGTTCTCATGGAGCTGTTGATGCATATTGTGTTGTCGTTCAACCAGAGCCTCTCTTAGCTCCTGATGATCTGGCACATAAGTGATGCATGATGGTCTATTCCTTCCACCCGTCAGAGAAGAGCCAAGTCACAGCCTTCCAGACCTCGGCTTGTCGCTGCCCTAGGATCCCGACCATGAACAGGCTTCAACATTATGCATACTAGCCTCCATTTTTCGACTTTTTAACCAACTCCAATTTTTTTTGTCTTTTTCCTCCTCGCTGTCCTCCAGCCAGGAACCCTTGTAGACCCAGTGATTATAGTCTTGTTCCCCGACGAATGTGCTCAACCCAACTTCACTCCACTGTTCGACAAATAATTTAGCTCCTGAATTTCGGCTCCAAATCTCCACCCATGTCAGGAGATTAACTACAACCCACCCAGTTTCATACAAATTCTCGGGTGCACACAACCCCTCAATTGCACACAAACCCGTAACAACACACTGAACCTCAATTGCACACAGACCCGCGAAAGCACATAGACCTTCAACAACAATCAGACTCTCAATTACACCATGAACCTCAATTACATACGCCTTCAGGCCCTCAAACAGACCCATAATTACATGCAACCCGTAACCCCTAACACCATAACTCACAAACAACAGCCTTGGCTCATGCCGCCAGTCTTTTGTGGAGGCCACCTTCTCACCAAATAACCTTAAATCATACAAATTCAACATACCGTTATGTCTTTTGTTACACAGTAAAATGTCACTGTCACCTTGTCAGTCTCCCTACTGTGTCATAAAATCACATTCACCATGCTCATGCTCTCTGAAATGGCTAAACCCTCTTTGCCTAAGTTTATTGGATCATCGCGACTGTTCCTAAAATAACCGCGCTGACTGGCGGATGATAATGTAACTGGTGCGCTGCCAGCGCGGAAGCACACGTGTTTTCCGCGCTGGTCGAATTTCATAAATAGTGCGCTCGCCGCTTGTATCACTACGCGCTGACCGGACCTCTTCTGTAATTGAGTTGCGATGCCAGCGCGCCAGCCCAGTTTTGCACCCGCGCTGATCCTGTTTAGGCGAGTTTGTTCTAACAGCCAGCCTTCCAGATGACTCTAGACTTGGCTGTTAGCTTTGTAAAGGTCGCCATCCTTTCTCTGGCATGTATGTTCGCCTGGTCACCCACTTTTCTTGGGGGAAAGCTCATCCTTTAACTATTCATGGAGGCTCCTTCTCCTTTATAAGCCTCCACCATGGCCATGAGCAGCTAGTTTGGAATATAAAGACTTTGACATAGAGGAATTCTTAGTGCATTAGTGCTGCTCTTTGTAGGCATTTGGTGTGTTGTGTGAGGATTGCTATAGAGCTTGAGGAAGGTTATGAGTTTGTTGCCTTGTATGTGAGAGAGAGACCTCTTTGACTTGGGAGACCTACTTCAAAGGTGAATGCTTGGGAGACATGCTGGCTGGACCCTCTAGAGAAGGACTCAGCGTTAGGACTTCGGTTGTACCTTACTCTATTTTCTGATTAATAAAGATAGATGACTACTGTTATGGTTCCATT
>APFE031754905.1:0-16566 GCA_000404065.3 Pinus taeda
CATCTCTTGCAGCCCCTCCCCCTCCTCCTCCTCCTCCACCACCATCCCCTCCTCCACCCCTCCCTTCTCCTCCACAACCTTCTTAGCCTCCACCTCCCCCACCTTCTCCTCTACCACTCCTCCTTCTCCACCGCTGCTTCCTCCCCCTCCTCCTCCTTCGCCACCTGTTACTCCTCCATCTATGCCACCTCGTCCTCATCCTCGTCCTCATCCTCCATCTCCACCTCCATCTCCTCCTCCTCCACCTCTTCCTTCTATTCCACCTCCACCTCCACCTCCTCTTCCGTCACCATGACCACCTCCTCTGCCTATGCCTCCACCGCCACTCCGAGAACCACCTCCTCCTACTCCTCCACTACCACCACTACCTCCTCCTCCATCGCCACTTCCTTCTGCACCTCCACCTCTGCCCCCTCCTCCTCCACCTGCTTCATCACCGGTGCCTCCACCTCCTCAGCCACCTCGATCTCTCCTCCTCCTCCTCCACCTACTCCGCAAGTACACCTCCTTCTCCTATAACTCCACCTCCTCCTCCCACTCTTCCTCCCCATCCCCTCCTAAATAAACATAAAAAAAATATCATTTCATTCTCTTTACTTATAATATCAATTGATTTTCACATTTATTTACAATAATAATTTTGATGTCAATATATACATAATATTCTAACAAATAATATATATATATAATATATATATAATTGTAATATAAATAATTAATTATGAAAAAAACAATTTAATTAATACAATTTTATACTCAATATTTATTCTTAATAAACATAACTATTTTTAAAATCAACTTATAAAATTATATAAATCCTTTAAAAAAATAATATAAACAAAATGCACAATTACCATAGACAAATTCTGCAAACCCCAAATATAAATAACCTACAGCACAATGAAACTTCAAAATACATGCATTAGTCATAATGATAAGCCTAAATACAATGGAATACCTTCACGCATATTCTATGGATTAATGTGGTCTCAAATGGAATAACAAATATCTTCTTGTCATTGGACCAAATAAAATTAAAGTGGCCGAAACACAATATTACCAAAACAACACTATGCCTTCATAACCTTAGCCGCTAAGATGTATGCCTTCATAACCTAACACTTGTGTATCACTAGTAAAACTAACACATAAAGAAAGGTTGTAGAACCTATAACATCAAATAAGTTTCATAAAACTAAGTTAAAATAGGCTTCATTACTAGTAATAAATGCATAAAATACTCTCATATAAAAGTAACAAAAATAAATTATTAAAATTAAATTCGAAGAATATTCTTCTCAAAGAAAATTTTGATTGAAGTGGTCATCATTTAACCATTGCTTTTTCCAATGAGTCTGAAAAGACCAGGAGTCCTCTACTCAAGTGGAGGAATTGCGTTTTTCAATGAAGGGAAACTCTAGTAGCCTGAAAAAGCCAGGATGAAAATTTCGTCTAGTTTTGATTGTCATGTTGGTTTCTCATTGAGGGTCTCTTAGGTATGCACATCCTTTCCCTTATCATAGGATGGTGTCTTAAAGGAATTCATGAAGAATTTATATGTAAAAATAGTGGCATGGTGACAATGAAGATTCTAGTTGTGTACACAAAGCTTTCACTTTCTTCCTGTGGAACTGCACTGCAAAAATTGTCTTTCTTTTTTAGAAAATGTCCTCACTATAGTTCTACAAGTTGGCTAAACTTACCTCAATTGGATGCTTTCTCGAAGTAGTAACTCAACAATCGACCTACTAATATTAATGTAGAACATTTGAATACACTTATTTGGTGGAACTTGGAAAAGAATGAGAAAATAGGTAATTAGATACCATAATTAGTTATCCAAACTTGAGGTCGCTTGATATCTGAGATTGATAACTGGAGAGTACTCAAAGATTAGTCCAAACTGCCAATGAAAGACTCATTTTCTAAAATACCCCATGTAAAATTGTCGTTAGGTAATATCTTAAATAGAAAATGTGAATACCGTAAAATTTTCAAGATATTATTTTAAGACTTCTTTCAATAGTGAAAAAGACACAAAACATATACTACAGTGAAATGTCCATTATGGAGCCTCCTTCTTACGTCTTGGCTCTAGTTTCTTCCATATCCTTGCATCAATTCGAACTAAACAAATAATTGTTAAAATAGCCTTCGAGACAAATGAGAGGTGGTATACTGCAACTTTAAGATTTTGAATTTAAATTTAAAACTCAAAAAACTATCCCATCGCATTTGATAATTAAACTACCTTATCAAAGCACCATATCACTTAATCAACCATTTTAAAACTATAGTGGTGATCCTAACAAATATTACTTCAGAATAAGGGTTTGACAGAAAATGGATGACCAAAATATGGGAGGAAGAGGATACTGGAAAAGTGGCAAGATTATCAATATCATACATGCATACATCCGGATAACATAATTTTAAGGACTCTTCATCCTGGTGGATAATTCTCATCGTTCTCCCACTGGTCATCGTTAAATAATGGATACATTGAAATGATATATTTTGGAATCAATTCAAGAAAAACTATGACCTCAATAACTCTATCCAATAGGAACTCTAACCCATACTAACTATAACCAATGAAAACTATTACCACAGTTACTCTAGACGATAGGAAATCTAATCAATGAATCAATATGATGATTATAGGTCATTGGTCATAATAGTTATCTAGTCAATAAATGTCTTATAACTATGACTAATAAACAATGATTATAGTTATTGTGAGTCAATGTTCCTAGCTAACAAAGGAATTATTCCCTAGAACTATGACTGAAAAAAAGCTCTTAGTTTAATTTCATAGTCAAGGCTCCCACATCATAATTCTTGTGGTCACGATTCTTGTAAAATGAATTAAAAGTTCCTAATTTAGAAGGGAACGATGAACAAAAAAGGAATGATTCCTAAGGTCACAGTTCATGAGGGTCAAACTTCTCGAGGTCATAGTTATTATGTGCCATAGCTCGTAAGGGTTAAAGTTCTCAAGTTCATAGTTCTTGTATGTCATAGTTACTATGGTGATATTTATCATGGGTCGTATTTTCCATTGGTTAGAGATTCCAATGATAAGAAAGCTGATAAAATTTCTTCAATTGGAGTCGATCAAGTTCTTATTTGAAAATGAGAGACAGAGGAAAATATAAATATAGGGAGAGAGAGAGAGAGAGAGACTAGAAATTGTGTAAATATAAATAGAGAGATAGACAATGTTTGGAATAAATTAGTCATAGTGGTATAAATTAAAATTACATCCATACAATTCTGTTCCATCAAATTCTACAATACTAGGGTTTTCAAATTCCATAAAAGTAGGGTTTTCAAATTGCACAAAATTAAGGTCTTCAAATTTCACTTCAATATACATTGAGAAACATTGCCAATCTGTTAAGCAAGGTAAATATGGGTTGTTTACTTACATTGCCTAATTATGCACTCAGATTTGAAATCACTATATTGGAGTTTTCACACTCCACATTGATATGGTTTTGAAATTCCACAAAGCTAGGGTTGTCATAATGCATAAAGTTAAGGTTTTCAAATCGCCTAATGATATCTCCTAATAATGCATACACTTTTGAACCATGCTAAGAAGGTAGCCTAGTTTGGGTCTTACAGAACCTAGACAACTAGGACCATGTGTGAATTCATAAGGACATGCACATGTTCTTGTGGGCATGTTTTCGCCCCATTTTCACTTCTGGGGTCATCATTCTTGTGCAAGTTCCCTTAGTTGATTCTCACTAGTTTTTTCAATTATGTTAGGTGTTTTCTCATTAGTCTACATAGTTTATTTCTTTTTCCACATATGAAGTCATTACCACACATATTTGATTCCACAATCATTTGCCACATGCTTATTTAGGATATACAAGTAGAGTGCTAAGTTATTTCATCATTTCTATTCCCTAATTACAAAAGCCTCCATCATGTTCTCGATGATTTCTTACACTTGTTTGAGAAACATTCACATATTTAACTTTATGTATCCATTTATTACTCTTTTATGTTCACATCATCATTCTAGATTGATCATGGTTTTGAGTGCTACAATAGGTTGTCATCATTCATTTATTAAAACCCCAATTTATTTATACTTATTTTTCTATCTTCTCATAGGTTTTGTATTCTTTGAGGGGTAAGTTTCTTCCAATTTTGACTTCATTCATATGTAATTTAGGGAATTGTGATACTATTTCTCATCTATAATTTCTCTTCATTCATAATCAATTATTATACTGTTCATTATCTATCTTAATTCTTTGCGAGTGGAAGAAGTACATGAATGAGCTTGTAGGGTCTTTTTTATCAATGGGTCTGAGTTTGGAAAATTTGGGAATGAAATCTTCTAGAGACATTTTGAGGCATTAAACACTTTTTTTTGGGTAAAAAAAACTATCTCTTGTGCGAGACCATCCAGTAGTAGAAGTTTATATGCAAAATTTATGCCTCTTACAAGTTGACCTACCATACTGACTACCATGGTGCAAGTCGATGTCACATTAATCCTTGTTACTCATGCATATTGTGCTAGCCATGTATGGAATTTCAAAAAGACTTTAGAATGTCCAAAATTGTAACTCTAATTGAGGGCTAAGGGATTCAATCCTTTCACATAGTTAGATATTAGTTTACATTACATTCTAGGCCACTAGGAGGGGTAGGGATTCCATTTCATGCTATTATATTTTCTTCCATTTTTGAGCAAAGGAATTAGGAGTGGGATGTTAGAGAGAAAATAAAGGGGATTAAGATTTTGTAGAAACTTTACAAGGCATAGGTCTTAGGAAAATCTATAGAGACTATTTCTTTCTTTGTATCTACACATTTTTCCATGTTAGAGAGTAGAGATCAAAGAAACCTCACCTTCTAGCTAGGTTTCTCCCGTAACGGTTTCCCAAAGAAAAAATTGTGCCTAATTTGGTTAGTGTATGTATGTATTTTCAGTTTATATTGCATGCATTTCAACTAATTTATATTTATGCATACAAACAAACAATAAATAATACGAGATCTAAAACAAATTAAAATTCACATTAAAAATTTCAATATTTTATCATATCTATTATGATGAATTGTTCCAATGGAATAACCGTGAAAGTTTACTGATCATCTTCACATCTTGCATGAACCACTAG
The DNA here is from genome assembly GCA_000404065.3 of Pinus taeda. Lineage (NCBI taxonomy): Eukaryota > Viridiplantae > Streptophyta > Pinopsida > Pinales > Pinaceae > Pinus > Pinus taeda. The sequence continues at coordinate 5,151 of APFE031754905.1, forward strand.
TGCCTTCTTTACTACCATATGTTACCATGACCAATTTAACATATTATCTGATTGTATGTTACTTTATATTTGAGGTTATCTTCTTAATGTCCATGGTTAGGCTTTTATTTCCATTATTCCCATCTTCAAACTGCAACATCCTCAAAGAAAGACAATCCAATAACCATTAATTAGGAGTAAGGCTGAACAATTATCTTGAATTCATTTTGTATTTGAACCCATCATTCATATCAACTGGAATTGCGTTTTCAAACTATGCCATGATCACTAGGTTGTTACTTTCATTAATAGTATAAAAATATTTTATTACGAGGAGTATAAAAGACAATCAATACATAAAATATTTATAAAAAAAAATTCCCCACACATTACAACTATTTATTGGTCACATCTATATTCCATTGCCCTTGTAACACTAAATAAAGGTTCCAAATTCCTTTATCCTCCCTTAGTTGACTCTATAAACCTCATTATATCTAAAATCTAATAATAAACCTTTATATTCACAGTAAAGTTACTCATATTCATGAAGTCATATAACTTCAATTTAATTTTATTTTTTGAATGGTTATGCACATTTATCAATTACCAAATTATCCTCATTATAACTTAGTCCACAATAGTACAATTATTATTTATACAAAAATACAAATCGCAGTAAAAATAAATGTAAAAGTATTTCCCAAAAATTTCATATGAAAATATTAACTTCTTATATATTAATTTCTTACATGTTCTACTTTTTTGAACTTGTTATAGAATATTTGAATTCATAAAACTTGTGGAATGTGCATTTCTCTAACTTTAAAATGTTGTTTTTAAACCATTTCACTAAATCATATCCTTAACAAATATCATATAAAGACATTAAAAATTAAATAAAAATAGAAATAAAATAAATCTCATACAAAAATATATTAGTTATAAGTAATTTTGTTTCCTCATTTAATTTTGTTTCAATATTTTATTTAATCACTATATATGTAGGAGTTAGATGTTAGATGTTAGATGTTAGACATATTCAATTTTCTTATATAGTAAGTTTGTTTTTATTAATAAAATTATGAACATTTTTTTAGATAAACCATATAAAGCATCGAGGGGGATAAAATCTCTTGAGGTGTAAACATTTTTTTACTGCAAAACTTGAGTAAAGGTTCTCACCTCAAGATATTTGATCCATCTTGGCCCTTTATAGATCCAAGGTTAAGATGGATCAAGGCTAATTATATAATATCTAAATTTGTATCTATGTGTCTCTTTCTTATTCTCTCTCTTTATCTCACCCCAAAAATATAAACACTCTCTCTCCATATCTATCTATCTCTCTCTCACTCCCTCTTCCCCTTCTCCACCCCCTCTTTCCTCCCTCTCTTCCCCCCCCAACTCTCCTCTCTCCCTGACTCTCTCCTCATCCCTCCCTTATCACTCCCTCTCCCTCTCTCCACATTTCTCCCTCTATTCCTTTCTTCTTTCCTCCCTCTCTCTCCCTCTCTAACTCTCCATCTCTGTATTGAGTCCTATCTCTCTCCCTTTCTCTCTCACCCACCCTCCCCCTTCCCCTCCCATCACCCTCTCCCTCTCTCTTGCCTCTAAATTTGTCACTATCTCCCTCCCTCTCTCCTTCTCTCTCTCCCCCCCCACCTATGTGTCTCCCTATCTCACTCTTCTCCTTCTCTCCCTATATCTCTCCTCTCATATTCTTTCTCTTCTCTCCTCTCCTCTCTCCCTCACTCTCTCTCAACCTTTATTTCTCTATGTATTTGTTCCTTCCTCCCACTCTCTCCCCCTCCAATTCCGTAAATATGTCTCTCACTCTTTCCGTATCTCTCCCCTCATCTCTCTCTTTCTTCCTCTCTCTCCCGTCATTTATAATTGTTGATAATTAAATAAAAAAATTGGAATACATATTCCGAAATAGCTATGCATATTGGCATAACTATTAAATAATGACATTAAAATTATGAAGCCATTAATTCCAGAAATAAACACATCTATTGAATAATTATTATAATAATTATTTTTAATAAAGTTATAATTGAGTTATTTATAATTTTTTTAAATTTTAGCAAACTCAAGATATTATTGATGTTAGTAATTATTTTGATTTACTTATTATGGATATAAAACTTATAAGGACTTAAGTTTAAAATAAGTTATAGGTTAGTTTAGTTTAGATTCTTATTATGAATTTATGCTTACTGACCAACTATTTCATTTATATTCGTCTCCGCTTTCATAAATAGTAAAAAGAAGTAAAATGTATAAGCTAATATATATTACATTTAAAATATATGGAAATATTCGTAACCACACAGATTTCTCTCACTTGTGCCATGGGTATTCCTATTCTATAGATAGGTCTTTTTACTAATACCTGGCCAATATCATGGCTTATCAATTCTCCATACCCAAAAAAAACATCATTCACTTCATAATATTTCACTTAGTCATATTCCATTTAAAAAAAATAATAATCAATTTAGTTAAAATGGAAAAATGACACAACTACTTTCAAGATAAGTCTCAGTCTTTAATTTGTGTATACTACTATAAATATTCTAAAATATTTAGCACATGTTAAATATTCTACTATCCACTTAATAATTATTGATAACTAAATTAAAATGCAAGAAACTCCATTCCAAAATAAGCACACATATCCATAATTTATTCAATTTTTTAACTATAAACGAGTATTTTAATAATAATACTATAAATTAAAATAATAATAAATTTTCAAAATGAATAAATACCATAATAATAAATTTTAAGCATCAATATATTTATAGAATGCAAAATCATATTTAATATAAATAATAGTTACATAAAAAATTCCCATATAATAATAATAGTTAATATTTATTTATATTGAATCAACATTAAAATTTTAATTTTATAAAACCAAAATTATTATAAGTATAAATTTTAAAATTGCAAATACACATTCAATTTATTAGGAACAATAAAACTAATTTAAATTAAAAATTATTTTAACTAATAATATAATTATTATATTAACTCTTATATATATATATATAGTATATATATATATAATATATAATTATCTTTCAAGATTTTAAGAATAAAAAATGTCTAAAAATAAAACCATAATATTTATATAACATTATAAATAAAACAAAATTCTCAACCTTCTTAACAAAAATGCAAATTAAAATTTTAAATATATTAAAAATTATATAACTTTTAAAATTTAAATAATATTTCAAAAATAATTTTCATTTAAATTAAAATATAATATTAAATGTTCAAAGAACTTTTAAAATTAATAAAAAATAATACATTAAAAATAAAATATTTATAATATAATAAATATATAAAATATGAAATATTTATGTATCATGCATTGAAGAAAGCATATTTTATTAGTTTATGGAGTATTGTTATACATATTAATGGTGATATTTGATATACTTTTGAGGTGTAGTTTCATTGGTTAGTATGTGATGTAGTATTGGCTAGTTTAGGTTCAAACCTCATGGGAAGAATGAGGATGAAAGCTATTTTGGGTGAATTATGGGTGACAATTAACATTTTTCCATAAAAAATAAAAACCTATATTTATTTTTAAAATCTCTAAGAAAAATGAAATAAAAACACCCAATTATTTTTAGCATCTTTTTCAAAACATTAATATAATTCAAAGTGAGTAAAAAACATTAGAAAGTAACCAAATATATATGAAAAGATTCACAATTATACTGGCTCAATACACATAGGATAAAAGATTAATTTAAAAACTTCACATAAGAGACTTAGAATACATATTAAATATTGCATTGCATGCAGAATATAGAAGCTCAAATGACCATGATAATGATTAGCAATAAATAATGGCTATCAAACTCTCGCCATAAATCATAAAAAGCTTAAAAGTATAAAAAATATTGGTTTAACCTTTAAATTTTTTTTAAAGTTATGTAATAATATCTCTTCATTACTCAAATAATTTTTAAAAAGATATTTATAAGAGACTATTCTTTTTATTATTTTTTTGAAGATAAGTTTTTTTAATAATTTCCATGGTACTCATGTTTTCTGTTATAATCAAAATTGCTTTTACAAGAGATCTTTTGAAATCCACTAGCTACTTCAAAGTAAAATGTAATTGAATACATTGAAGATATGTAGATAGACTAAATGTGACTATTCAAAAGAGTACCAACTACAATACAACCTAACCACACCAACCTTTTCTCAAATCACACCAAAATTATCTCAACTTTGGGACATTTAAATGCACCTTCTTGAAATGCTCAAGAAAAATGATTTTTCCACATTTGTTGGCAGTTGCTTCTATGGAATATTTGGTTTAGTGAAATGGTCAAGAAGATTGATGTTTCCACATTTGTTGGTCATTTCCTCCATGAAAAATTTTGTTTTAGTGAAATGGTAGAAAATTTGGTGTTACCACATTTGTTGGGCATTTCTTTTGTGTTAAATGATACAATCAAGAAGTTTAGAGATACACCCACAAATTAAAATCTATACAATTACATTATGGGCAATGTTTGTGGATATTAGTAAAATTGTTAAAGTAATATGAGAAAAGGTGGAACCATAAAAACCAAGATAATGAACAGTAACCTTTCTTGATGAGATCTTATTCCAAAACTTACTTGATGAGATCTTATTCCAAAACCCTTGAAACAGCTTAGTTACTTCATTCTCAACATTTAAATACAATTTTATAGTAGAATAATTTCCTACTCTTTGCAATAATAAGACTTGCTTGTAATTTAAAAAAAACACAGATTATAAAAAATAAGATTATAAAAATAAAATTCTAATTCCCCTTAAATAAATCAATCATTCCAATATATGTGTAAATAAGTGGAATGAATAGTAATTAAATTGAAAAAAATGAAACTCTACACTTTCCTTACACCAAGTATCTTCGTGGAATTGCAAAGGTTGGCTCATGCTTATATAAGTGGAGTGGATAGTAATTAAATTGAAAAAAATGAAACTCTACACTTTCCTTACACCAAGTATCTTCGTGGAGTTGCAAAGGTTGGCTCATGCTTATGCATTTCAATTATTTTAAAAGCGGTAGGAAGCAACTACATTGTGGTCCACATAAAACTTTTGAATTTGAAAACGAAACGTTGGGAGATGACCATAGTTTATGTTTCTCGATGAGCATTTGTCATAGATGTCCTCGATTTCTATCAACTATCTAACTGACTCTATAGAGTCGTGCCTGCTACCTTCTTGTTCCCGTACCACGTGAAAGTTACGGGCAGGGTTTCCGGCGGTGAAAGTTTCCGACCACAAATAATTTCTGACGTTAGTCTATGTAAACGGAGATCGGGTCACTTAAGCTGATGGTAAGAACCTACAATGGAGATAAGGGTTGCCCGGATATATATACTTCCCATGTCTTTTTTTGGTTTCCGTTACTTCCCACACCTTTTAAACGTTTCCATCGACTCCCAATTTTCATAATTTCCATAATATATCACGCCATTATCAAGTGTCATTATCAGAGCGATAGATTATTTTTTTTTAATATAACAAACTCCATGATCACGTTTCTGTTGTACACTCACCCATAAATACTGGAGTGTAATAAACTACATGATGATGATAAGCGTTGCCCGGATATATAGACTTCCCATGTTTCTTTTGGTTTCCGTTACTTCCCACACCTTTTAAACGTTTCCATCGACTCCCAATTTTCATAATTTCCATAATATATCACGCCATTATCAAGTGTCATTATCAGAGATTTTCATAATTTCCATAATATATCATGCCATTATCAAGTGTCATTATCAGAGTGATAGATTGTTTTTTTGAATATAACAAACTCCATGATCACGTTTCTGTTGTACAATCACCCATAAATACTGGAGTGTAATAAACTTCATGATGATGTTTCTGTTGTACACGCACCCATACATACTAGAGTGTAATATGCTATTTTGTTAGATAATATAACGAACGAGAACCGTAGCGTACATTGGCAGACTATAATATATCGCTTTCTTGTCAGAGTTTATAACAAACTACACGCCCCCACTACTGACCATAAATCCTTTTGAAGGTTCCATGAACACTAGGCATAAATTATAACAAACTTGACCTGTAACGAACGCAAACGAACCGGGCATTGTCAAGAAGAATATACTGTTTCTTGTCAGAGTTTATAACAAACTACACGAGGCATAAATTAGTTTGAAGGTTCAATGAACATTAAACGAACCGGGCATTGTCAGAGAAGAATATACAGTTTTTTTGTCAGAGTTTATAACAAACTACAAGCTCCCACTACTTGGCATAAATTCGTTTGAATGTTGGATGAACTCAAGTACCCACTAGTCACATTAATTGTAAGTGTCACACTCACCAACTAATTATGCATCTGCGTTTAATCCTTTGACTTGTTACAATATAATGGACAAAAATGTTGGTATAAAGTGTTGTATAAATCTTTTGACTTGTTAGAATACTGATAAGGCTTCTCGAGTGATATAAATCCTTTGACATGTCACAACTAATCATGTGCACACTAAATTCTTCCATGTGATTCGTCTTTCGTAAGTGACAAGTTTGACAAGCTTCCCAATAAGACAATCTTCACGTATTACAGGTACAATCTTCACGTATTACAGGTACAGGTACGGTTGTTTAATATTTCATTTTTTTTTTTTAAAGCAGCGAGACCAGACCGCAAGGCTTTGGAAGGAGGCTAAGCAATAAAGAATATGACTATGATGGGTGGAAACATAATGTTTGAAATGAATTTTTATTATTTATGAGCTTTAGAGTGTGATGTTGATATAATGTTTTTTTTATAAGACACCAATTATATTAGCTTTTTAAGGCTAGGTATTTAAATTTGAAAATTGTTTTCTTATTTTCTACAATTGGTTCATATTCTTGAAAGTGCAAAAAAGTAAAAATAGCCATCTAAATGTTAAATTTAGCAAATATTAATTACATTATTGAAATTTTAAAGAAACAAAAAGACGAGCAATATTTAGAAAGAAGAAAATAATTTATATTCTTGAATATATATATAAGCTCTAAACCCAATCTTTTTCTTGAATTTAAGAAGTATTAATTAGATTTTTGAAACACAAAAACTTAACACCTAAATTTAGAAAGGGTAATTCTAATTGCATTTTGGAATGTTCCAAAAAGTAAAATTTGAAAGGCATTAAATTTAAAAAAGCTAAAATGATTCTAAAAAAAATGTTAAAAAATTGTTGGTAAAATAAAATTACTTGAATTTCTTTCATGAAAGTGCACAGAAAATGCACAAAGTTAATGGGTAAATTTAAGAGTTGAATCTCTATATAGCGGCCCAAGCCATGGACGTTCTCTGAAACATTATCTACACAACATCTCAATGACATCTCCAATAATGAGAATGAATTTACATAATTATGAATAAGCAAATAGAATTAGTATTTTTTTGTGATATAGTAAAATTGTTAAAATAAAATTTAAAGATAGTTTGTTTAATAACAAAAAACTCTATTAAAATTCCTATGGATTAATAGTATTATTCTTTAACAAACCAAAAAGGTCATATGGATTAGTAGTATTTTTAATTAATAATAAAAAATAATTAAATTTATATTTTTTTGAAATAATCTTAAGATTAGAAAATTGAATGCTACAATTAACAATAAAATTATTATCTCAAATTTATGGGATATTTTCAATATTTTTAAGAGTTTAATGGCAAAAACCCTGAACATTTAAAAAACCTAGATATCTAAATCCTTGGAAGGGCTATCTTTGAAAATCACTAATTATAATAAACTTATTATTAGATATTCCTCTTCATTGCACTATATATTAATTATTTCTCTTCCCTTTCAACACTATGACAGCTATAATATCTAATGTAATATGTGTCCCTTCAACAAAAGCCATTATGAATGCCAAAAAATTGAAATGTCCCATAACCCATATAACTCCTAATTTAGAGTGATCACAAGTACTCTTAGAGAATTACAAAGCCTTCCACCATGCGGCCTCTTACCGCTATTACCATTAAAAAAATGACATTGATTACTTTATAATCCTTAACATAGTAACTCTAAAATTAGGTAAACTATGGTGGACTATGATCTTTAACACAATGATTTCTAGAAACTACCCGCCCTAGTATAGTGCCACGATAAGACATTGTAACTCTAAAATTCATAGTACACATCAACTTTAATACTTAGCATATTAACTATAACTTATATATACTTAAAGTGGCTTGACATAGTGAAGATAAAGGTGAATCAAATGTAGTTCCTTCAAATTAAATTCCATGAAAAGGGAATATAAAAAATGTTGTATTATGCACATGAGATTTTGACTATTGACATTAATCGAAAAAGCATTTCATGGGATTCAATATATGGTAATGATATTGATGAGTATTCATAATTATCCCATTATATGATATGATAAAGGCTTATATTTTCTAGATAACTTGAGGCCTTAATGTTTGTGTGTCAAGCCCATTTTAGCTATTATGCTTATGATTTCACAACATTAATTTATGTATATTAGATTTTATAAAACAATATGATATTTTCCACTTTATCGTTCGATGCACTAAAATTAACAAAGTATAGATATGTTTTTCCAAATTTAATTATATGTATTGCAATGTTGATTGGATTCTACAAAAATACCAAAACTGATGACTTCCACAAGGTACACATTGTGATTATCATTACTTTTTCCCTATTTCTGACTAGAAATATGAATTCTCCTCGGAGGTAGTATAGATAAGTTCCAATTGTTGCTTCAGTGTATCTAGAAAGATCTGTCGGACTCACTAAAGTAAAATTTTTGAGGATTTTTCTTATATTATTTTTTAGCATTCAGTTTTTAAGTGTATGTCTCAATTTTCAATTCCAGAAAGTATTTTTGTCTTGCATAAAAAGATGATTAGAGAAGTGGATGATATCAACTAAGAACAATAACCCAAAGGAGAAATTACCTCATTCGAAAGAGAATATACTAAGAAAGAGATAATAGAATTAATGTTATTCTTATTATGATGAGGAGCTAATGGAGACATATATTGATATCCCTACTATCATAAAAATGGTAAGGGTTACTTCTATAACATCCTTCTCTAAATTTGGAGTAGACATATTGTGCTACATAATTTGTTAGCATGTATTAAATGATAGAAGTGATTGTAGGAAGTAGAATCATTACCTGACGCTACAACATCCAAAAACAATCTTTGAAGAAATTTCAATACACTAGCAATAGATGTTATAGGTACTTTAATTTTCCTAGCTCAAACAGCATGCCTCCAGTGAGAAAATTGTCGCTTAAGTTAAGCTATAAAAGATTCAGAAGATTTCTTAAGAATGATGGAATTGCAACATTGAGGAAATTGGAGAAAATATTGAAGACTTGCAACTCTAGTAGTTGGTTGAAGGTGGCATGTATCGAACCATTCAAGATATTTCTGGAGTGATCTAGATGCTTATCGCTTGAAATCTCAGAGACAATGTCTAAGACTAAGATTCATCTATGGCTACGATTGTGTGATAAACCCAAATTATGGAGGTTAACACTTCTTCTCAATTGCACGAGACTACTACTTGAATCATTGATGTAATTTCAAATATATGTGTTGATTTTTAATTAGACTGAGGTAAGTCATGATGACAGTCTACTATTTGTTGGGATGAACAGTCTCTTCCCAACCCAACTTGATAGTGAGAAATGTTTGGTGTAGTGATTGTCCAACTCCTCATAGAGACATCTTAAGTTACTTATTGTTTCCAAATTTTCATTAAGCATTTACCAAAAATATTATTTTAAATTTCCATTAATAATTTTGTTTGCAACATTGTGATTTCCATGAGAAAACATCCAACCTAACATGCAAGAGTTTACTTGAGTTAAAATATTCACTTCTTGGAGATAAGTTTTCAATGTGTTAATTTGAAACACATTTGATATAGTTAGTCATATAATATTCGTATAAAACTAACAGACACTAATATAAAATATCTCATTATATATTTATCTAAATTAATTTATAATCTAATATTATTTTCTCCAAATATTGACTAAGATATGATCAAAACAAATTTGAGGTTAGTTGACCACTAAGGAGATCAGGTAGGGAAAATCAATTGCCAGCAAGGTATAGGGATCATGGTCTTATAACTAGTATGTTAAATGTTGTTGAACACTCTAATTATAAATAAGAAAGTCAATATGATGAGTGGAGAATATCCATGGAAGAGGAATATGAGTCAATACTTAAGAACAAAATTTGGGATTTAGTTGAACTACTTGAAGGCAAACAATGGTACTATAGAAAAATGTAAACCTAGGTTGGTGGCAAAGGGTTATTCACAGAAGGAAGGCATAGATTATGAGGAAACCTCCACCCATGTAGCTAAATTAAACACAATTAGAATGGTAATTGATTTAGCTGCTATAAATCATTGGATGATACACAAACTAGATGTGAAACATGTTTTCTTAAATGGTGAATTGAAAGAAGAAGTGTATTTAATCCAATGTGAGGGGTTTGTGAAACAATGGAGGAACATTTAGCTTGTAGGTTGAGAAAAACATTATATTGTTTATAACAGGAACCGAGGTCGTGGTATGATAAAATTGATTCATTTTTCCTGCACCATAGTTATAAGCAGAGAAAGAATGACACTACTATGTATATTGTGTTTGATGAAAATGGGGCAAATTGTTTTGATTTCTTTATATGTAGATGATATTATTCTTATAGAAAATGGATATGATCTCATTAAAGAAATCAAAATTTAGATGTTAGAGGATTTTGATATGGAAAAGCTTGGAGAGTTACACTATTATTTGCGTCTTGAAGTCTGGAGGGACTCTGGATAGACTCTTTTATCTCGAGGAAATTATGTGAGGAGCTTATTGAAAAAGTTCAACATGTATCAGTGAAAAGCTTCCCTAGCGTTGTTACAATAGAATCTTAAACTCCATAATGATGATGTTTCTAAGCAGGTGGATTCAACACTATAGAGATGACTAGTTGGGAGTTTGATTTATCTAATTACAATTAGACCTAATTTAGCTTTTGCAGTCATCTCTTTGGCGCAATCTATGTCAAAGCCTCTTGAGAGTCATTGGGTGGAAGCGAATGGTGTCTTAGGGTATATTCAAGGAACCTTGGAATTTGTTATTAAATATACTGATTCATTTGATGTTAGATTAACAGGTTTTTCAGATTCAGATTGGGCTGGAAATCTGAATGATAGACGATCCATAACATGTTATGCATTCAACATTGGGTCTAGGGCCATTTCTTTGAGCAACAAGAAGAAGAAAAATGTATCCTTGTCTTTAGAAGGAGCAGAGTATCAAGCAGTGTGTGCAACAATTTTTAAGGAAGTCTGGTTGAGCAGACTTCTTCATG
>APFE031754908.1:0-14494 GCA_000404065.3 Pinus taeda
TTCTTTATTTTTTTATACTTAATGTAATTGAAATTAAGATAACATTAGATTAATTGATATTAAATTATAAATGGTTATAACATTTTTTAAGATCTTTTTTTTAAATTATAAATATCAAATATTATTATTTTTTTAGGGTTGGGCACTTTAATCATTTTACTAATTAAAAAATTGATTAGACGGTTTAAATTTAAAGATCTAAGCATGTTCTCATTGTTGCCACAATATCAATGGATTGAATTCACACGACTAAGTTCCGTGCATATCTAAATCATATGATTAAATCTTGTTTATGTTAACTTTTTACAAAGCTTCATTAAAAATTTACCATGCCATTTATTAATTGACACCTATCACGATTGACCATAATGGGAAGACTACAAAATGTAACACACACTTTATAGATACATTTGTCATAGTAGTGGAAAGGTGTATTTCCGAATAACATGTTCATCCATTTCAAACCATTGGTAACGTCTATCCAATTCCAAATAATAGGTGTCGGTAGTTTCATTAACTTGTCCATCAATTTCACACTTCATGCTCTTAATAATAACTCCGCCACTCCATCTAGGATTGTAACGAGGAGGAATAAAGCAACTTGTGTGCTCCAAATTGTGATTAAATATTTATTGTAAGTGTTATTCATCACCATTCCAGCTATTATAAGCAAAGAAACGCTTAATGAATGCATGTATTTCTTAGTGATTGGGTTGTTGGAATTGTCGAAGGATTATTGGAAGGATCACTAGAAGGATTAATAGAACGATTTTAAGGGGCTTCTCTTGGCTTCTATCAATCTGTTACCTAGATTTGGAATATTACTACTCTATATATTAATATTGTTTTCAATGGCCACCCTTACCTAGATTTGTCATTTAAAGTAGAATAGCTTTGTTCATTTTTATTGATGTCTTGTTCAGATTAAATTTAAATTGTAAATGAAAGTAACACTTACATGATGCTAATATTCATTATATAATCCATGAAATTGTAGAATATGAAGTGACTTATTTCTAGTTAGCTAATAAGCCAACAATACTATGAAGAAAAATACATATAAAAAAAAATAAAACAAATAAAACATAGTTACTTTGTGAGCTAAACACTGATGCAAATCTCATATATGAATTGAGCCATTAACTACATTCTTATAAAGTAAAATTATTACTAAAATGTTAACCAATCAACTCTGAAATAGATCTATTAACACTACAGCTAATTTCCAGCATTGACCACCCTAACAATTTGTTTCCCTAATTTTGCAGAGAACATAAAATCTACTGACTAATTTGTCAGAAATTTACATAACCAATTAAGAATTATTCCCAACACTCACCCTTAATGCTTAATGGGTATTTAGTATCTTATCTCGTAGTGCCAAAAACTAATCTTTCACAATTACTTTGGTGAAGATATCTGCTAGTTGATGTTGAGTATTTATATGCTTCAATTCAATATGCTTCTTCTGCACCAAACTCGAATGAAGTGATATTTCATGTCAACATGCTTTGTCCTACTGTGATGAATTGGATTCTTCGCTAACTTGATGGTACTTACATTATCACAATAAATCACTGTAGGCTGAATTTGTTTTTCTCCAATTTCTTCCAAAAGTTTTCCGAGCCAAAGAGCTTGTGTACTTGCTGAGGTAACTACAATATACTCTACTTATATGGATGAGAGGGAAACAATGTTTTGTTTTTTTAGCTCCATGTAATCAAGCCAAAACCAAAAGAGAAAGAATTTCTAGATGTGTACTTACGGTCATCAAGACTACCTCCCCAATCTGAATCACTAAATCCAACACTATCGAACTTTTCAGAAGAGCAGTAATGAATACAAAAATTTAGAGTGCCTTTCACATACCTTAAAATCCTTTTGGTTGCCTTCATATTTATTTCATATGGATTTCTCATATACCTTAAAACAAGTGAAACTGAATAAGTAATATCAAGCCTAGTGTGGGTTAGAAATATCAAGCTCCCAACAATACTTCTGTAAGTTTTCTCATCAACTAAATCAACAACATCATCTCTACATAACACCTGTCCATGAGCACTTAGAGTAGGGGAAGGATTACAATCAAGCATATCAAATTTATTTAGCATTATTATCCTGTGCATACTTTGTCTGAAAAATGGAAATCTCGTCCTTACTTTGATAAACCTTCATTCCTAGAAAAAATTTCATGATGGCTAGATATTTCATCTCAAATTCATTCATCATAGCAACTTTGAATTTATCAGTCATCTTTGAACTACTACACATATACAATAGATCATCAACATAAAAACATATGATTAGAATATCAATATCTTCTTGTTTGTAGTAAAGGGTATGATCACTCTTACTTCTCTGGAAGCCATTTTCTTGAATGTATCCATCAATACTTGCATACCATGCTATTGGTGCTTGCTTGAGACCATACAAAGCCTTCTTCAACTTGTAGATATTAATCTCCTTTCCTTCCATTCCAAAGCCTTGTGGCTGCTCCACACATACTTCCTCTTCTAAGTACACATTCAAGAAGGCACTTTTCACATCCATATGATGTATGCTCCATGTTTTCTGAGCTTCTAATGAAAGCAACATTCTAATGGTCTCATGTCTTGCCACTGGTGCACATTTCTCTTCATAATCAATTCCATACTTTTGTGTGAATCCTTTCGCAACTAATCTTGCTTTATGTCTTTCAACACTCCCATCATTGTTATATTTATTCTTATAGACCCATTTGGTGCCAATATTTTTCTTGTCATGTCGAAGCTATGTCAACTTCCAAGTGTCATTCCTTTGAATGGAATCCATCTATTCTTGCATGACTTGCATCCAAACATCATTAGTGCATGCATCTTCAAAACATGATGGTTCAAATTCAGCCTTAGCTAATAAAGCAAAATTTACTATCTCACCTATTGAGCTTTCTTCATGTGCTTGATTTGCATTCCTCTGATAAATATCACTCAATCTTCTTACCTTCCTTGTAGAACTTGGAAAAGGAGTTGGACTTGAACTTGATGTTGAAGAAATTAATGAAGGGCTCGTTGGTGCAGCTAAGCTACTAGTTACAGAAACATTAGTTGGTTCCTCATGATCATTATCAACAATTATATCATCATTCAAAACATATTTTGTCTTCTCATCATGGCCTTTTTGATGACCATAAACTCCCCCTTCATAAAAAGTTACATCTCCAGAGAAAATAAGCTAGTTATTTAGAGGATTATACAATTTATAAGCCTTTCTTGTCCCACTATACCCAAAAGAAAATACATAACTCACTCTTTGCATCTAATTTTTTTCTATTTTGATCAGGTACATTGATGTGGGAGCATGAGACTTGGAGGAAAAAGATTTCAAACTTATTCCAAAAATACAAAAAAAATTACAAGCAAAGGAGTGGGATCCTTTAGCCATCAATTTCCATGTTTTTCTAGTCAAACATAGAGCTAGAATATAGGATTTGATCATGATGTAATAAGTTTTAGTTAGTTAGCTATAGTGGATATTCTTTAGGAGAATGCCTCATAGAATAGATAGGATTAATAAATTTTAGCCTTTGAATTAGGATCTGGTTGTTAGGATGAACCATTACTTATGTAACTTTCACGCTATTGTAAAAGGATTTTGACTATTGAAGAAATTTGGCTTCCTTGGAGTGAATTCAGTAGATTTGGAAGATTTAGTTCTATGTATGTGAATGATAAATTCTTTGTTGAATCTCGAAGAACAATATCCTTTGAAATATTTGTTTTATTATGAATTTCCAAGTTTAAATGGTGTTTGTGAACTTGGTTAAAACTGTGTCAATTGTGTTAAATTATGTGTTTTTCCTTTTAAACTGAGTTTATCATAAATTCTGAGTATATCAAGCGGAAGGTTGAGATTTGTAGAGGGAAAAAAAAAATAGAGACCGAGGCGGATCAACGATGTTTGGCACGGAAATCAACCAATAGTTAACGAAGTGGTTTGAAGAAACCTCAAGTGGTTATCAAGTGCAAGAATGGCTGTAAGAGGTATTCACCATTTGGGCTCTGATTCCATACAGAACATGCCACGTAGGGGAGAGGAGAGAAAGAGAAACAACTTATCGGGCGGGTTTAAGGTGCATGGGTTAGTCGACCAATATGTTTGTGAGTCATCAAATGTATTGGTGGGATATCGATGGTTGACAGAGGTGGAGCAGGTTCGAGATCGGGGAGTGTTGTAACCATTCGATCTTGGATAGATCAATGGTGAAGAAGAGGAGTTGACGACAATTATAAACGTGGGTATAATCTTCAAATTCTGGATTTTGTGTTGGTGCATTGTTTTCCATGTAATTCTATGTATTTCCACTAAAGTGTTGTGGTCCCGATTTATAAAGAAAATTGGCTAAGTTGTACGGTTTCGGGTTTCTAAATGTGGAATTCAAGTTTTATTAAGCTATGGTTTATATCACCATCAGGTACGAACTAGTGGAGGTTTAGTGGAACTCTACGGTTCTTAGAGGAGTCCGCTAACCTAGTGATTCACTAAGGTTATCGATGGATGACAGAGAGTCCATTGAACGAGCAATTACACCTAGAAATAGAAGTAGAAGATATAATCTCACAGATTGGGAGATTATCACTCCTTCTTGTACCCAGATCGCCATCATTAGTAGTATCCATGCAACATGTTGACACTGAATTGAATCTTAGAAGCAAGAGAAGGAAATCCAATATGGCTTTCAGAGTTGGAACAAGATGAGGACGTGGTAGAAGAGGATGACTAGTTGTAAATGCTGAGGTGATCAAAGCTATGCAGTAGATGCAAACTAGATTAGAAGCATTAATAGCAGGGAGAAATAAAGATGATGGGGATGTTAGTTAGCCTGAGGTTGAAATTAAATAAGAGGAAAAAATTGTAGCAGTTACTCTTGAGATGAGATTCTTCCAATTAGTGTTGAGATCCACAGCTAGGCCGAAAACTGAGGTTTCAATATATGTAGGAGGATTGAATCTAGAAGAATTGATAGATTGGATCATTGGCATGGAGAAATTCTTTCACTATGAAGAAACCAAAGATGAGAAGAAAGTAAACTTTGATGTCACCAAGCTAAAAGGACATGCAACACTTTGGTGGGATGGAGTGCAGGTAGAAAGAAAGAGTCTTGGCAAGCAACCAATCAAGAATTGGAATAGGATGGTAGCAAAGCTAAGAGGTAAGTTTATACCAAGTAATTATCAACAAACCTTGTTCAGACACATGCAGAATCTTAGACAGAGGTCTATGACAGCGAGAGAATATACAAAGGAATTCTATAAAGTAAGTATAAGAGCTGGAAAAACTCAGGATATAGATGAGAAAGTGGCTAGATATGTGAATGGCCTTAGGATGGACCTTCAAGATGAGATAAGTATAATGTCTCCTAAAATAGTAGAAGAAGCTTATCAGATGGTAATGATGTTGAAGAAAAACTCAAGCAGTCTACCAGAGGAAGAGGTAATTTTCGAGGAAAAGGAAGTCAAGGTGGTATAGGAAGATCTACAGCACCTAGAGATGGAACTAGCAGCAACTCAACCCAACATGCAACCACAGAAGGTGATGCAGGTGGCAGAGATATTTTTTCCAGAGGAAGAGGAGGCAGAGGTAGAGGAAGAGAAGTAAGATGTTACAAATGTAACAAATTGGGACACAGAGCTTTTGAATGTCCATAGAATGCAAGAATAAGTCAAAGGAATGCAATTGTTGCTCAAGTTGAGGAGAAGTAGCAACAATGATAAAAGAATAAGATGTACTAGAGAGAGGAGAATCTTTGGTAGTCAATAATGTTTTTCTCAAACCAACAAAGGAGATAGTTGAACCATCACAAAGAAAGACTTTGTTTAGAACAGTGTGTAAGGTTCAAGGGAAATGTTGTCAGATGATCATTGATAGTGGCAACACTAATAATTTAGTCTCTACAGAAGTGGTGGAGAAATTGAAGCCGAAGATAATGAGACATCCAACACCTTACAAGGTGTCTATGGTTACAAAAGGGACATCAGTTGTTCGTAAATGAATAGTGTGAAGTTGAGTTGTAGTTGGGAAAATATAAGGATAAAGTTTTATGTGATGTGATGCTTATGGATGTGTGTCACATATTGCTTGGGGGACCTTGGCAATATGACAGAGGAGCTATGCATGATGGGAAGAGAAACACCTACAAGTTTGGTAAAGATGGTGTCAATCATGCATTTTTGCCTATGGGAGAAGAGGATGCATCACGAAAGAAGATTCATCCAAAAGCTCTATTGCTAGGAGGAAAGGATTACTTACAACAGATTGAAGAGAATGAGGTAAATTTTGTTGTAATTTGCAAGCCCAAGGTAATAATGACTTCTAATAAAGTTTTTGATTTACCCATTGAAATTCAAGAAATTTTGGATAACTATTGTGATATCATTGTTGATGGTTTTCCTAATGAGTTACCATCCATTAGAAGAATTAGCCATCATATATATTTGATTCCTGGAGAAAATCTACCAAACAAAGCAGCTTACACAATGACTCCCACAGAAAATGAAGGGGTTAGAAAGTAGGTTTAGGAACTGCTTGACAAAAGACTGATTAGAGAAAGTTTGAGTCCTTGTGCAGTACCAATAGTGTTGAGTCCAAAGAAAGATGGAGGTTGGAGGATGTGTACTAATTCAAGAGCCATCAATAAAATCACAATCAGGTACATATTTCCTTTACTTGGAATTGAAGATTTGATGGATTGTTTCAGTGGAGCAAAGTATTTTACTAAAACTAGATCTTAAGAGTTGGTATCGTCAGATATGGATAAGAGAAGGGGATGAGCGGAAGACCGCTTTTAAGACAAATGAAGGATTGTATGAATGAAGAGTAATGCCTTTTGGGTTGTCAAATGCACCAAGTACATTTATGAGAGTCATGAATGAAGTTCTTAAAGAGTTTTTGGTAAATTTGTAATAGTATATCTGGATGATATATTAACTTACAGCAGGTCTGAGGAGGAGCACATGAGACATCTGAATTACGTCTTACAAAGGTCACAACAAGAGAAATTATTGCTGAATTTGAAGAAATGTTCATTCATGAAAGAGGAATTAGTGTATTTGGGTTTGTTGTTTTTGCTGAAGGATTGAAGACGGATCAAGAAAAGATCAAGGCAATCATGGAGTGGCCTTCACCTAAAAGTATCTTTAAGGTAAGAAGTTTTCATAGTCTTGCAAGTTTTTATAGGAAATTCATAAATAATTTTAGTAAGATCAATGCTCCTATCATTGAGACTATAAAGAAGAACAAACAACCATTTAAATGGACTACTGAAGTAGAAAATAATTTTCAACTGTTGAAGAAGAAGATCACTGAAAAACCTATTTAGGTTCTACCTGATTTTAGTAAACCTTTCCAAGTGAAATGTGATGCCAATGGAGAAGCTATTGGAGGTGTTTTAAGTTAGGAAGACAGACCTATAGCTTATTTTAGTGAAAATCTAAATGATTCAAAGAAGATGTATTCTTCTTATGATAAAGAGTTTTATGCAGTTGTGCAGTCATTAAAGAAGTGGAGACATTATCTAATGTCAAAAGAGTTCATACTTTATTCAGATAACCATGCATTGCAGTATATTATGCAGTAGCCAAAGCTTAACCAGAAACATGCCAAATGGGTAGAGTATCTTCAGCGCTTCAATTTTTTCTTGAAGCATATAAATGGCCAATCAAATAAAGTTGCAGAAGCTTTAAGTAGGAGAAATATATTATTTCAAGAAAGTCAAATTCAAGTGTTGGGTTCTGATTTTCTTAAAGAATTGTATGAGACAAATTTAGATTTTAAAAAGGCATTTGAAGCTTGTAAGAATCTTGTCTTGATAGATAGGAATAAATGGTTGGATTATTTCTTACAAGATGGATTGTTGTTTAAGAGAAATCAGCTGTGCATACCAAATTGTTCTATGAGATAGAACTTAATCAAAGAGAGACATAGTGGTGGACTTGCGGGACATTTTGGTATAGATAAGACTTATGAGGAGTTGAAAAGATTTTATATCTAGCCAAAAATGAGATCTGCAGTGGAAAAGTATGTGAAAACCTGCAAAGTCTGTCAATATGCAAAGGGAAGAAGCCAAAACACAGGTTTATATATTTCATTACCAATTCCAGATAGGCCTTAGGATATGGTAAGTATGGATTTTGTTTTGGGCTTACTAAAGACTCAAAGAGGAAATGATTCAATTTTTTTTGTAGTGGACAACTTTACAAAAATGGCACATTTTATTCCATGTTATAAAATCAGTGATGCTATTCACATTGCTAATTTGTTTTTCAAGGAGATTGTAAGATTGCATGGGTTGCTTAAGAGTATTGTCTCATACAAGGATTCCAAATTTGTTGGACATTTCTGGAGGACACTATGGAAAAAGTTGGGAACTAATCTGAGTTTTAGTTCTACCTATCATCCACAGACTGATGGACAAATTGAAGTTGTGAACAAGAATTTGGGTAATCTTTTAAGGAGTCTTACTACAGAAAATCCAAAGCAGTGGGATCAAGCATTGGCACAGGCTAAGTATGCATATAATGAGTCACCCAACAAGAGTACAGGATAGAGTCCGTTCCATATAGTTTATGGAATGCATCCAAGAGGAGTGTCTGAGTTAAGAAACTTGGGAAAAGATGAGATGAGAAGTGCAGAGGGAGAAGATTTTGCTTCCGAAATACAAGCAATACATGAACAAGTGAAACAACGGCTACAGCATAGCAACACCAAGTACAATAATAGGGCAAACATGAGGAGAAGAGAAGTGAACATTGAAGTTTGAGATTTGGTTTTAGCACACCTAAGGAAGGAAATATTTCCAAAGAGGGAGTATAACAAATTGAAGTTCAAGAAAATGGACCATGCAGAGTATTAAGAAAATTTTCTACAAATGCATATGAAATTGAATTACCCGTCATGTTAGAATATCTTCAATTTTCAACGTTGCTGATTTGTACAAGTATGAAGGTGAAATTGCAAAAGATACAGAAGAAGACCAAAGACACAAGAAATTGACTGGGTAAAACAGTTACCTACTACAAAGGAATTATATCCAGAAAGGATTTTGGACAAGAAAGTGTTCAAGGAAACTAGAGGGTAGGAGTACTTTTAGTGTTTGGTTAAATTGAAGGATCAGCCAATTGTTGAAGCTACTTGGGTAACATAAAACATGCTACAAAAATTGGGTAGTTCCATAGAAGAAATCCTAGACAGGAGCCCATGAAGAATTTTTTCCTCAAGAATCTGATGTGAGAGCATGAGACTTGGAGGAAAAATACTTCAAAATTATTCAAAAAATACAAAAATTTTACAAGCAAAGGAGTGGGATCCTTTAGCCATCAATTTCCATGTTTTTCTAGTTAAACATAGAGCTAGAATATAGGATTTGATCATGATGTATAAGTTTTAGTTCATTAGCTGTAGTGGAGATTCTTGAAGAGAATGCCTCATAGAACAGATAGGATTAATAAATTTTAGACTTTGAATTAGGATATGGTTGTTAGGAGGAACCAGTACTTATGTAACTTTCATGCTATTGTAAAGAGATTTTGACTGTTGAAAAAATTTGGCTTCCTTAGAGCGAATTCAGTAGATTTGGAAGATTGAGTTCTATGTATGTGAATGATAAATTATCTGTCAAATATCGAAGGATAATCTCCTTCGAAATCTCTATTTTATTGTGAATTTCCAAGTTTAAATGGTGTTTTGTGAAATTGGTTAAAATTGTGTCAATTGTGTTAAATTCGATGTTTTTCCTTTTAAACTGAGTTTATCATAAATTTTGATTATATCAAGCAGAAGGTTGATATTTGTAGAGGGAAATCCATATACAGAGACTGAGGCAGATCAACGATGTTCGATGTGGAAACCAACAAACAGTTAACAAAGTGGTTTGAAGAAACCCTAAGTCGTTATCGGGTGCAAGAAAGGCTGTAAGCGGTATTCACCATTTGGGCTTTGATTTCATATAGAATGTGCCATGTAGTGGAGAGGAGAGCGAGAGAAACCACTTGTCGGGTAGGTTTAAGGTTTGCAAGTTAGCCTGCTAATATGTTTGTGAGCTCTCAAATATGTTGGTGTGAGATCGACAATTGACAGAAGTGGAGTACGTACGAGATCGGGGAGTATTGTAACTACTGGATCTTGGATAGATCAACGGTGAAGAAGAGGAGCCGGTGAAAATTATAAATTCGGGTATGTGAATGATAAATTGTCTGTCAAATCCCAAAGGATAATCTCCTTCAAAATTTCTTTTTTATTGTGAATTTCCAAGTTTAAATGGTGTTCTCTGAAATTGTTTAAAACTGTGTCCATTGTGTTAAATTCTGTGTTTTTCCTTTTAAACTGAGTTTATCGTAAATTCTGAGTATATCAAGTAGAAGGATGAGATTTGTAGAGGGAGAACCATAGACATAGACTCAACGGTGTTTGACGCAGAAACCAACAAACAGTTAACAAAGTGATTTGAAGAAACCCTAAGTGGTTATCGGGCACAAGAAAGGTCGTAAGCGGTACTCACCATTTAGGCTCCAATTCCATATAGAACGTGCCACGTAGCAGAGAGGAGAGCGAGAGAAACCACTTATGGGGTAGGTTTAAGGTTCACAGGTTAGCTGGCTGATATGTTTGTGAGCCATCAGATCTGTTGGTGTGAGATCGACGGTTGATAGAGGTGGAGCAGGTTCGAGATCGAGGAGTATTGTAACTATTGGATCTTGGATAGATCAACGGTGAAGAGAGGAGCCAACGAAAATTATAAATGCGGGTATATAATCTTTAAATTCTGGCTTTTGTGTTGGCACGTTGTTTTCCATGTAATTCTATGTATTTCTGCTAAAGTGTTGTGGCCCCAATTTATAAAGAAAATCGGCTAAGTTGTATGGTTTCGGGTTTCTAAAGGTGGACTTCAAATTTTATTAAACTATGGCTTATACTACCATCGGGTCCGAACTAGTGGAGGTTTAGTGGAACTCTATAGTTCTTGGAGGAGTTCGCTAACCTAGTGATGCCCTAAAGTTTATCAGTGGATGATAGGGAATCCATTGAACGAGCAATTACACCCGAAAACGGAAGTAGAAGATATAATCTCACAATTTGGGAGACTATCATTCCTTCTTGTACCGAGACTGCCATCATACATGCACATAAGCAAAACAACCAAAAGCTTTAAAATGATTAACATTAGGCCTTTTTCCATACCAAGCTTCATAAGGAGTCATCTTTTCAAGTGCATTGGTGGGGCTATGTTTGAGGATGTACACTCTTGTAGCAACCGCATCTCCACAATAAGAGTTTCTCAATCCCTTAGTTTCTAACATGCATCTTGCCATTTCAACCACAATACGATTTTTTCTTTCACCTATGTCATTCTGTTGCATTGTGTATGCTATAGTATGCTGCCTCCTGATGCCATTCATATCACAATAACTCTGGAAAGCTTTTGAACAAAATTCTCCTCCACGGTCAGTCCGCAAAAATTTGATCTTGCAACCTCTCTCATTTTCTACAAGGGCTTTGAACTTCTTGAATGTATCTGGGGCTTCACTTTTGGCCTTCAAAAAATATACCCAACAATTTCGTGAGTAATCATCAATAAAAGTGATGAAATATGATGACTTACCCAAACTCTTAGTCTTCATAGGACCACATATGTCTGAATGAACAAGATGAAGTGGGTGATGAGCCCTCCATGCACTGCCCTTTGGAAACCTTTCCCTTGCATGCTTTTCTTTAGCACATCATTCACAAACCTCCTTATGCTCTTCTAAAAATTCAAACTCTGAAAATTTGAATGCCCATACCTGAGATGCCATAACCAACTTGAATCCTCATAAGCAATATTTGCAAGATTGTTGTTATGTTCATCAAAGCTCAAGGGAAACATCCTATTTCTTGTCATAGGCACAGCAGTGATCACCCTGTTTCCTTTATTCTTATCATAGATAGTACATGTCTTATTTTCAAAGACTACTTTATAATTTTTCTCACATAGCTGCCCAACGCTCAACAAATTATGCTTCAATTGTGGAGTATAATAAATGTCATGGATACTCTTTATACCTTCTTTTGTTTGGACCTACATAGCTCATTTGGCAGCATCCTCCAATAATTTATCATCACCAAGTTGGATCTTGGATTTGAAACTTCCATCCTTTGTTGAAAAAAACTTCTCATTCCTTGTCATATGGTTAGAGCATCCAAAATCTAGGTACCAAACATCTTTACTAGTATTTTCACCTTTGGCATAACATAAAAATAAGTGATCTCGAGGATACTCACCACTTTCTTGGGCATAATAAGCATTTTTACCTTCTTTCAATCTGCATTCTCTTTTAAAGTGGCCATACCTGTTATAATAGTAACATTGAACATTTCTGTTATCAAATCTACCTCTACCTCTTCCTCTGAAACTACCACTTCCACTTGAGCCACCTATTCCTCTACCTCTTGAATAATTTTGGCTTTGACATTTAGGTTTACCTTGATTCCTTTTGGTACTGTTGCTGCTTGCATCTTCATTCTTTGTAATTTATAATTTAGAGGAAAAATCTTTCTCTACACCTCCAAAAGTGTCCTTCAATCTTTCTTCACGAGACATCAAAGATCCAACTGTAGTTTTGTCAAATCCTTACTTTATTCCATGATTATTGCAACATGATTCCATCTATGTGTTAAAGATCTCAATAATTTTTTAATTAAATCTTCATTACTTCTCCAAGTGTAGCCATTTTATTGACCACATCTTTGACTCTCATACAATAGTCAGTCACACTTTTAGCTTCTTGCATCTTCAAATTCTCAAACTTTCACTTCAATGTGTGAGATGCAAGAAATTCTCAAACTTTCACTTCAATGTGTGAAGGTTGACCACCTTAGCTTGATCACTACCTTGGTAAGCTTCTTGTAGAGTCTCCGAGGAAAAGTTGCCAGTTTTGGCTCTTGATATTCTTGGAAATAAGCTCTTATCAAGAGCTATCTCAATGTGAAACAAAGCTTGATCATTCTTCTTCCTTGCTTCTTTTCTTGTTGTTCTTTTATTGGCTGTAAGGGCATTCCAATCAGGTGGCTCCTTAGATCCTAATTCAGCAATCTCCCACAAATATTTTCCAATCAAAAAGGTTAACATCTTAATGCGCCAATAATCATAATCATTAACATGAAATTCTGGAACTAGGATGTTAGAATTCTACATGACTTTGCCGAAATTCCAACAATACAACTTTAACCCAAAACAATTTTCCCTACTCTGATACCACTTGTAGAACATGAAATGACTTATTTCCAGTCAATGCTAAGCCAACAATACTATGAAGAAAAATACATATAAAAAAAATAAAAAAAATAAAACACAGTTAGTGCTTGAACTAAAAACTGTTGCAAATCTCGTATATGAATTGAACCATTAACTACTTTCTTATATAGTAAAATAATTACTAAAATGTTTATCAATCAAATCTGACACTATAAATAATTTCCAGTAGTGACCACCCTAACAATTTGCTGCCCTAATTTTGCAGAAAACACAAAATCTGCTTACTAACTTGTAGGCAATTTACATAACTAATTAAGCATTATTCCCAATAGAAATATGTATTGCCATTAGTGGGATTAGTGAAAGCAAAATCAAATTAAAAATAAAATTGGAATGAGTGACTTTGTGTGTTGAACTAGGCTATGCAACTAGTTACATAAGATTCTGCTACAAACAAATCAAGGTAGTATGCCTTCTGAAACATCAAATTTAGATATTTATGTAACTTCTAACATCAGAGGAAAAGTGTTCACCTAATATCTACAAATAGATACAACATGAGAAGGACACTCACCAGGTCTCTAGTAGCTTTTGACATGACCTGCATAAATGCATTGGACTATGGGCACCATTCAAATTTGTACAGAGGCATTGGTTCTGCTCTCAACATATTCTTCGGAGAGTACCTCAATGGGATTTCCGGAATTACCACATAGTTTTCCATTACAGCAAATGAATATACCCACTCACGAGCTGGACCTCTGCAATTCACCTGAATCCCATAAAAAATTATTGTGGATTATGGATCTGCAACCCAAAATTTATCATTCTATAATTTCACAGAAAATTAAAGAAACTGATCTTACTCATGAAAGTTCTCTAGTTCGATCTAGGAAGCATGAGGGCAACAGTATAACCAGGGTTGATGAGATCAGGGATCAACCTGATGAATTCCATATGAGAGACTGTCGGATGAGCTGAATGAATTAATCCTTACTAATCACAAAAATCTATAGAATATTTGTATCATGTAGATACAAAATATTGGTAGCAAGCAGATTTATCTAAAGGGATCATTTATTAGAAGAGTGTTTGAGTTCATGAAATATTTGTATGAGGTAGATCCATTAGAAAGGATCTGTTTCCTACCTGCTCAATCATTGAGGCTACCTTTTAGAGTGTCCATAAAATTAAACCATGACCTCTCAATAACAAAGATGGACTAAACTA
>APFE031754913.1:2175-31960 GCA_000404065.3 Pinus taeda
CAATCCTACACCTCTCGACAAGAGGAATCTAATAAAAATATTATCAGCCATGAATAATATGACCCTGGTTTCCATTTTTAACACTCCCTCTCAACTAGGGAGAACTTCATTTGCAATCTGTCTATCGGTCGTTACTATTCATCCATCAAATGCACTGCCCTGTACAACCTGACTCTTACCCTGCTCTGCTCTATTATGCCTATTTTTCTTTGTCTTGTTCTACCCTGTACTGATCTGTATTGTTTTGCTCTATTCTGCTATACTCTTGCATTGTTTTGTTCTGCTCTGCTTTTGTCCGAATTGTGAAGAAGAAGAAATGATCGAGGATGTATCATATTGATTCAAAGTCAACCTCAAAGTATGTACCACTGGTCCCATACCAGTCTCAACCAACCCGAAGTCAGCGTCATAGTGAGTACAACTCCATTGGTCTCAGACCAGTATCATCCTCCACTGACCCAAGGTCAGTCTCGGAGTGCGTACCACTGGTCCCAAACCAGTCTCAACCGACCCGAAGTTAGCTTCATAGTAGGTACCACTCCTACCACTGGTCCTAGACCAGTATCGCAGTCTCAAAGAGTACCACTGGTCCCAGACCAGTCTCAACTAACCCAAAGTCAGTGTCATAGTATGTACCACTCCCACTGGTCCCAGACCAATACTGCACTGACACGAAGTCAGTCTCAGAGTATGTACCACTGGTCCTAGACTAGTCTCAACTGACTCGAAGTCAGCATCATAGTATGGTACAACTCCTACCACTAGTCCCAGACCAGTATCACAGTCTCAGAGAGTGTACCACTGGTCCCAGACCAGTCTCAACCGACCCGCAGCCATCGTCATAGTATGTACCACTTTCACTGGTCCCAGACCAGTACTACACTGACACGAAGTCAGTCTCAGAGTATGTACCACTGATCCCAGACTAGTCTCAACTGACCCAAAGTTAGCGTCATAGTATGGTACAACTCCTACCACTGGTCCCAAACCAGTATCATTGATCCCAGATCAATGGAGGTCATTCTAGCAAAGGGAGTATGGTAGATACAACGATGCATCCATCGGTACTACTATAGTCCCTAACTTCATTTTCCTACTCATTGACCAAATGAGAGGTACTTCCCATGAGTCCCAGACTACATGGGTAGGATGCCTCGACAGGAGAACTAATCAATCCTATCCTCACAGGAGAACACATCAATCCTGCTACAATTGCCATGGAGAACACATCAATCTAGGCCTCACATGAGAACACATCAATCCTGCTACAATTGCCATGGAGAATACATCAATCCAGGCCTCATATGAGAATGCATCAATCTTGCTACAATCGCCATGGATAACACATCAATCCTACTACAATCGCAATGGAGAACACATCAATCCAGGCCTCACAGGAGAACACATCAATCCTGCTACAATCGCCATGGAGAACACATCAATCCAGGACTCACAGGAGAACACATCAATCTTGCTACAATTGCCATGGAGAACACATAAATCCAGGCCTCACAGGAGAACTAATCATCCTTCTACATAAGAGAGCAAATCATCTTGTCCCACAAGAGAGTAAATCATCTTGTTCCAGTGTGCACCACCAAGCGAGGGTGAGTCACTCTGTGGTTGTATGTTGCTCCAGTAAGAATCGCAAGCCCTCAGAGCTCCTAGAGCTCAATGTATGCAACATGCAGGACCCTTGTACAAGGGTTTCTTGACCACTCCAAGTCGCTTGGGAAAATCACATATTAGATATTTCCTTAGGGCTTTGACAAGGTGTATCAACCTGTACATCATCTTAATGTGATGGAGCCTCCTTTCTCATCGACTTACCATATCCCAAATGATGTTTATTTGCTGAAGCAATCGGCGAATATGGGATTACTCAATAATCAAATGCCACCTCTGGTTGTTACAGGGAATCATAGTGGTATGTATTCAAACAGCTCACTGAAGAGCTTCCCCAACTAGGCAGCTTCATACAAGATCATACTCGTAGATATGTATCCGGTCTCGGTGGTTCTTATGGCAACCGACTTTTTCTTCCTGATCATCCATTATATTGAAGTAGAATCCAAAGAGAAACAGCACTAAAAAGTGCTCCAGTGATCCTTCATGCTACTTGCCTAATCATCATTCGAATAATCATGCAGTTTCATATTTCCAGCAGTGTATCTCAATCCATTAGTAATTTTTCCACGAAGATATCTTAGAAGATTCTTGGCATCAATCCAGTGAGGCTCAACCAAATATGAGCTCACAATGCTAACTGCAAAACATATGTTCAGATGGAGGTTCACTAAGAACATCAATGCGAATGAGTTTATGAAACTCAAAGGCATTTCCCAAATCTGGTCCAACATCACTACCATATAACTTCTAAAAGTTAAGATCCTCGAGGTAGTCACAGGCTTGCAGTTCATCATACCAAATATTTCCAATGTCTTTAAAACATATTTTCCTTGAGCTAGGAAAATTTCCCTTGGCTTCTGCCATACTTCAAGTCCTTGTTCCTTCATTTCAAATTCAAAAGCCAACTCCCTCTTACATTTGTGAATGAGAGGGTCTGCACCTGTTAGAAATAGGTCATCCACATACAACACCAATATGAGAGGCTTGTCATCTTCAACCTTAAAGTAAAGGTTAGGATCGGCTTCACTCTTAGTGAATACCAGCTTCATTAAGTAGCTATCGATCCTCTCATACCATGCTCGAGGTGCTTGCTTCAGCCCATAGAGAGCCTTCTTCAACCTGCACACATGATATTTTCGATCATAAATCTCAAATCCTTCGGGTTGCTCCACATAGACCCCTTCTTTGATCGAACCATGCAAGAAAGTTGTCTTGACATCCATCTGATGTAGTTTCCATCCTTGTGAAGCCACGAGGGCTATGATCAAGCAGATGGTCGTATATCTGGAAACAAGTGCAAATATCGTAGTCTAAACCTTCCTTCTAGGATAAACCACGAGCAACAAAATGAGCCTTATACTTTTCCATACTTCCATCTGCTGCATACTTATCTTGTAAAGCCATTATGAAGTAACAATTGTCTTGTTCGGGGTCTAGGAACTACTTCCCATACATCATTCTCCATAATAGACTCAAATTCTATGGTCATAGCATCCTTCCATACTTAATGCTTGATTACATCTGAGAATGATGAAGGCTCATTTTGTATGATCATGCTCATGATGGTCAGGTATCCCTGATACCTGTTAGGTTTCTTACTTTGACAAAAGGTTCCTCAGGGTGCAGCATGTCCTTCCGCATCATCAAGTATCCCCCTAAGCCATGAAGGCCTCTTCCTAGAAGAGGAAGGCTCATGTCGATGAGGATCAATCGGATCCATGGGTTCCTCTACATCAAATATTGATTCATCATCCTTTTCTTTCAGTTCCCTGGTGTCAGCTTCTTGAGAGCTCCTCAAAGTCGGAAGATTGTCCACCTTGCTGAGAGCCATATCTTTGTCAAAGGTGACATCATGACTAATCACGACTTCCCTTTGACCGGCGGTGAACATTTCTTCAAGAGTCTTGGAACTCAATGCTTGATGAGGGCATCGATTTTGTCCATATACGAGAGTGTTTGTAGTTTCAGCCCATAGAAACTTCGAAAGTCTTTGATCATATAACATGGCTCGGAAAGCTTCCACAATCGTGCGGTTCTTCCTTCCCACCACACCATTCTGCTCAGGAGTATGTGGTGTAGTAATCTCCCTCTTAGTGCCAAACTCAGGTATGCCTGAGTGAACCAACTGTAATATATCGGAGGTCTTGCTTTGGCTTGAGGGGAACGGTCCCCTTTTGAGCTTTCCTTCAGCACATCTTGGACATACACCTTCTTTCTCTACTTAAAATTCAAGCATCCCTGTCACCATTTTTCTTACACCAAGTATAGCTTTATAATGAAGGGGGGAAAGCCTCCGATGCCAAAGTTCGGACTGAAGAGATGTGTCATAAGACATGACACCTAGCGGACTTCCATCGACCTGATATAATGAATCAACACTAAACCCAAGAGTAAAGGCATCTTTAACATTATTTTTCCATATGCGTACCTTGCCATCGCTGAAGGTTACCTTGTAGCCTTTGTCTTCCATTGTCGAGCTGGACACTAGGTTCTTTTGTGGTCAAGTGCATTTAATACATCCTGGAATTTCTAGCCTTCTTGAATGGTTGTCCTCTTCCTCGATTCCCATCTCTCCTCTTACCTTTGCTATTGAATTTTTCATTCCTTTGATTGCCATCAGAGGGATTTTGATCATCGTCCTAGTGTGATTCCTTTCTATCAGGGCACTCCCTTGCATAGTGACCTGCTTTATCGCAGATGTCACAACGTCATTTTCTTCCAGCCTTAGGTCCAGCCTTTCCTTTTGATTTAGTCCTGGAATTATTTCTTTTCTTAGCATGAGAAGAAAAGGTAGTAGGCGGACCTTTAGGCATGGGCATTTCTTGCTCTTCTTCCCTTGTTTCTTCTTGAATGCATCTAGCCATTAATTCCTTGAAACCAAGAATTACATTATAGTTCAGAAGAGTAGTCCTGAACACGTACCATTCGGATGGTAATCCTCCAAGAGTAGTGAGTAACATTTCCCTGTCAGTAATAGCCTCCCCAATAGATATGAGATCATTCTTGATCTCTGTTATTCTTAAGAAGTATGCTTTCATATTGTCATCTCTACCCTTCTTGATTTCCCTCAGTTTATTTCTAAGAAACAAAACTTGATTTGCATCATTAAATATAAATAAACTCACCAGTCTATCGTAGATTTCCTTGGAGGTGTCCAGTTTACAGATGTAGGCCACCAAGTGCTTGTCGATAAAGTCTCGGATGATCTTCTATTTTGACTTCTTCGGTTTTCCATTTGTTCCATGCAGCAGCGGATGCATTTGATGGAGGCTCAACAATATTGCCTCCTACATGGTCTAGCACTCCTGGATCTTCTAGGGTTAGATCAATAGACATCTCCTTTGGCAGAGTGTTGAGGACCCCATAGTTCTTTTAGGATAACCTTGCCAATCTTCTCTTCGATGATTGCTCTTGCTCTTGCTTAGGCTTTTTCTTCACCTCAACTCCAATACCATGTTAAGTTATGGTATGTTCTATGCTTATAACAGTTTACTTCTTTTTCTTATTATATTCCACAGATTAGCAATCGCATGTACATAAAGTAAAGTGCAGATAGAACATTAAAAGATCGACAGAAAACAATCCAAGACAAGAGACACAAGATGTGGCGGCTAGCCAGGGACAAACCCCACAATGTGTGGGGAAACCATTTGATCAAATCTTCTTTTATCTTCAATAATTTAGCAGAGAGAAATAGTAAAATAAATCAAATTCATATCAACAGTAGCAAATCCTAGATCAGCAGCATCAACATTAGCGGCTTCATCATCAAACTAGGGCAGATGACATCTCACAAACCGATCGTTGGATCGGCATGATTCCACCACCAAGAGTTACGGATTCTAGAGGAGGTTCAGATGAACCTACATCATAGTTCAGATGAAGAGATCTTCTAGTCCTCGCAGGTCAATCTTTACTTCTGCAGTTGCAGCTTCAGTTTCGGCAGCTTCCGGCTTCAAACTAGGGCAGTCAATATCTTGCAAACCGTCCGTCAGATTGACTTGATTCCACCACCAAAAGTTGTGGCTTTCAAAGGAGGTTCAGATGAACCTACAGTGCAATTCAGATGAAGAGATATTCTAGTCTACATAGGTCAATCTTTACTTCTACATTTGCAGCTTCAGTTTCGACAGCTTCTGGCTTCACATGTGTGAGAGAGAGACCCTTTTTTGCGTAGTAGAGAAGAGACTATTTTCTGCTCAGTAGAGAGAGAGAGATGTGATGAGCTGAGTGAGTCCAAATGAGGAAAATTCCTCCTGTATTTATACACAACGTTGGTGTTTGAATAGATGCGATTGTTGGGCTTCTGAGCCTACATGAGTTGTAGGTCGGCTTGATAATAATTCCATAATCAAAATAAATTCATATCTCCATGAATACTTATCTGAATCAGATGATCTTTATATAAATCATACACCTATCGATGAGGCGAATCTAATAAAAATATTATCAGCCATGAATAAGATGACCCACATGAATTTTTTCCCTGTTTTCCAATTTTAACATTGGAGCACTCTATAATTCACTTGGATTTGGAAGAAGACAAGAAAGAAAGAAAAGGGCAAGCAAAGGAAAGCAAGGAAGCATAAGGAGATAGTTGGATTAACAACTACAACATGCTTACTTTGTAGGTAATAAGTTGCATGTGTGATCTCCTTGTTGATTTTTGGATGCATGGTATATGTGTGTAGTTCATTGGTTATGTGATGTCATTGACATGGAGATTTTCCTCGATTGATGATGGTTTCAACCTTGCCATGCCATTTCCTGGATAACCATGATGTAGTTGGTTCCCCAATTGGTTTTCTAATTGGTTTGCAGGTTTCCTATGGTTGTGAGTTGGAAAAAATTCTCTCAAGCCTTGAAATAACTTGGTTTCCCTTAATATTGTGGATTGAGATGGGATATCTCTGGAGCCCTATAATAGCGTGGGTTCCCTAGAGGTTGTCGGTTGAGTTACTAGTTCCTAAAGCCTTGGACAAATTGGGTAGAGACCAATCTAGTTGATGTTAGTGATTTCTGGACCATATAGGTGAGATCACTGTGCTTGAGGGTTGAGATGGTTTGGCCTTGCTAGCTAATTTAATTGGTATTTAAATTACTTCATTAATTTTCAACCAAGGTTCGTGTACTTATGAAGTGTGTGTGCACAGTATATGCTAGGAGTTATATTTTTCATTTTGAGATGACAAAGAAACTAAATCAAGATTAACTCATTTCAACTTCATGCACATGTTCTTTCTATCAATACTTTAAATCCAAGTTATTCATTTAAAAAACAAGATCGAATTGAAGGCTATCTAATTGCAAGGAATTGAAAGAACTAATCTAATTTCATCAAATTGAAAGACTATGTCTAATTGCATTGAATCAAAAAAGATTATTCTAATGGCATCAAATAAAGACAGTTAATCTAATTATTGAAGGATATATTAATCTACTACAAGGAATGCAAATTATATTCTATCAGCATAATGGAACTTATTTCAAAACCCAACTAATCGAAATCAAACCCACTACATGAATTAAAGAGATATGGAAGTTTAATTTATGATAGATTACTAATGTGTGTAATGAGGATTTGAATCAATTCAATCATCTAAATATGAGTCTAAGTGGAAATATCTTAATGAAAATAACAAATATATTTTTGATTGTTTTTAATTTTTAGAGCACTCAATATTATGAGATAAAACCAATGGTAAATAATCATGAATGGATAAAAAATGAACTAAATGTAAATCAAACTAGAACTAATTGAAATAATAGCAAAATCAAAGTATCTAAATTATCTTATAGCTCTCAAGGGGGCCCTCTTGTTGAGTGTAAGGTGTGGTGGATTCAAATAAGATCAATTAAAGATGCATTCGAATTTTAGGAACAACAAAGAGTCTTCAATAGCAGCAAATAATCACAAACTTAATGTCCCAATTTTCATGTTTCAAGGCTTATTTATAATTCCTTTCAAATAATAGTTCGAAGAATTATAAGGCGAGAAATAAGTTTTATATTTTAAAACTAACTTATTAAATCAAATTAGGAATTGTGCTTCTCATGATTTGCTACTAAAAAAGCAAATCATGAGAAAATATGAGATTGACACATCATAAATTCTGATCGCAAGCTTCTCTCGTTCACTCCCACGCTCGCTTGACGATGCCATGATATGCCTTCAAACGTTAAGTAAAGGTCCACTATTATAACCAAAATTGACTTCTAGTTTGATTATTAAAATTCTCAAACCTTGTGTGTTTCGAGATCAATAAAATAGGTGAATATACATATGTTGAACATTTTCCATCTACCTATATCCTTTATTCCTCCTTAAATGTGTTGGAACCTCTCTAACCATGGACGTAGCTGCATAATCTTTAGTTAGTTGCAGAATGAGTGCATTTTAGTGGTTATAGAGATGGTTTGGTTAAATTTCATAAAGAAAAAATATACTATAAAACATTAATGAATGATTCATTTTTATCATGTCTGAGAATATTTGAAGTGACCTATCAACTTGAAAATGTAGCAAAAATATCATAAAAAGGGTGGAGATGAACGTAAAAGGTATCAAAAAGAAGGAAATTCAGGACTTCAACATTCCCCCACACTGAGGATTTTGCATGTCCTCATGCACCAAAACTTCAAATTTGGTAAAATTTCTTGTTTACTGAACTGTTTATGAGGCTTAGATTAGAACATTCAAACTAGTGCCTCCTTTTCGACTCCTAATATTAAGTACTACTCTTGGTTTTTTCAATAGGATCCTTCCGTGCAATCCTCTAACTTTGTTTATGAGAATCATGTTGTTGGATTTGAGTTTCTTGTTTTTCTTATACTAGTGGCATAGTTTCAACAACATATTGTCATCTTGAGTCCTTAAAATTTCATTTTGTATTTTCATTGCCTCATTTTATTTTTTGAGATGCCTATTTAATATTTCTAGCTCATGTATATCTTGTTTCAAAGAATCTACAATCTCTTTCTCTTTCTTAGGAATGTCATCAATCAAAGGAACCTTTTCATTAAAATTGTCTTCATATTAATTTTGGAGAGGATAATTTACCTTGTGTTGTGCTCTCCAATCTAATGTTTCCACATAGTCATAAATCTTCTATTAGACAGGATCAAGTTAAGGTATCTTTCTGGTTGGACTTGAGGTTTGATGAAACGTTGATGCCCTTGTTGCTTCATCTATACTATGATATTATTTCTCAAGGTCAACAATTTTAGGAGGTTCTGGTTGTGCTTGTATATTCAAATGCTTAGAAATGTGTGTACTCCTTCTCAACTTCAGTTTTGGTTTCATTGTCTTTTGGATAGTCTTTCGCTTTGATATTTCTATTTTTGAACCAACTCTCTCCGTTTCTAGGTAAACTTCTTTCCTCTACCATTATGGACTCTGTAATTATCATCCTGATGTCCCCAACCTATGCCTCTAATTCGTTGAATGCATAAGCGAATAGCCTTGTAACCTCTACCTCGTATCTATAAAATTTCTCAAAGAAATCAAGACAACCCACTTTCTGCAATTGATCTCTGACCCGAGAATATGCTTGAAGAAAATTAACTCCATTGGGCTCAAATCTAGTGATGACACCCATGGTGTAGGAGGAGTTTTAGTCCTAAATCACTTCTCTTGGCAATGGTGTTGAAGGGATGGTCAGTAGGGCAAAATGGATTGATGGTGGTCAAGCGGAAGTGAAATAGATCGCTTAGGGTAGTGTTCAATTCATAGTAAAACTTCTCCTTTTGTATAAATTATTTCCCATGATCCCTAGATCCATTTTTATAGGATCATTAAAATCTAGGTGATTTTGCATACAATGGAGAGATCTTGATGTGATGGATAAGGATATGATGACAGAATAAGGTTAGAATTGTAGGTAATGGAATAGAATTGTTATAAGGTCTATAATTTGATCAGTTAATATTTTTATCATAATCATTCGATGAGCTTATAAATCTATTGTTCCTTAAATGAAAAATAGCCTTTAATTATATTTACATATCTTAAGGCACATACCTCTTTGATATTTGATGTCTTTCTTTGTTGCAAATATGGAGTGCTAATGCATCCTTAGGTGTGGATTGATTTAAGCTACAAAATTTGAAGTAGGTTGCAGAATGTCACTGATTCTATAACTTCTTACTTTAAAAGTTTGTTGTTGTTGATGGGATGGATCTTTATCATTGTTGTTGTCTCCTGATGATGCTTGAAGAAAACTTGGTCTTCAAAAATGTTGATTTAGACCTAAAATTTTTATTAGAAGAAAAAGGAGGGATAACAAGCGAGAAAAGACAAGTAATATAAAAATCTAAACTACCAGGAATTCTTGGTTTTACTATAAGATTTTGTATATATATGTGTCAACAATGTTGGCATATCTATATAGATATCCTTTGTTAACCAACTTGAAATCAAAATTATTTTGCAAATATTTGACAAATTCTTCTCTTGTCAAGGGCTTGTGATATAACCTTAGTCTATGGCCATTAACAAGGAAGGTAATATTTTCTTCATCAATATTATTGATTCTAACTACTCCATTATCAAAGACAATATCTATCATAAGGACCAAGCTAGTGAGTCTGAAAATTTCCTTGAAAATATTTGAATTTCACAAAGAACATCCTAGTCAGCTAACTTGAATTTCTTAACTTTGATGAATTTGTTATACCATCTCAATCTTTGGATAACATCTTTTCATACCTCGTCTAACTCATTCAATTGTGGTAACATTTTTTTTTAAGCTTCAGATAAATCAAGGCCCAATTTTGATGTTGTTTTGAAAGTCCCCACTTGGAATTCAATTGGAAGCAAAACTTGCTTCCCATAGACAAGCTCATAAGGAGTGCGACCTGTAGTATTCCTACATGTGGTACGGTATGCCCAAACTACCTTCGAGTTTTATGCCCAATATCTTCTATGCAAGTATACAGTCTTGGTCAGGATTGCTTCAAGTACCTTATTGGTATATTCCACTTGCCCATTGGCTCATGAATGGTATGAAGTAGGCTTTCGATGTTTAATCTTGTATTGTTCCATTATTTTCTACACCAAATTGGATGTAAAATGAGTACCTTGATTTGTCATATTTCCCTTGGGACACCAAAACGAATAAAAGTATTCTCAAAAGGAAATGTAACTACAACATTTTCAGTAGAAAAAGGAAGTGGTTTAGCTTCTACCCATTTTGTAACATAATAGATACAAACAAATATATACCTTTTCTGCTTAGATGGAGTATTGATTGGACCAACAAAATCTAGAGCCCATTTTTTAAAAGGCTCTACAAGTACCTCAGGTTGTAGGGGCTTCTCGTTTGATGAAATGGGTTTTCCCATTTTTTAAAAGTTATCACATCGTTTGACATATTTCGTGGCATCTTTAAAAAGAGAAGGCAAATAATATCCCAAAAGAAGGACTTTATAAGAAGATTTTTTATCAACTAAGTGTCCTCCACACGGTTCATCATGGCAAGATTTCAATACCTCTGGTACTTCATCCTTTCGAACACATCTTCGAATGATCAAGTTAGGTCTAGTCCAGTACAATTATCCCTTTATCCAAGAGTAAGGTGCACTGGATTTGATAACTTTAAGTTTTTCTTTGACTGGATAATTGTGGGGGGAACTTTCCTCTAGTCAAATAGTTAGCAATATATGCAAACCAAGGAGTTTTATTAGATACTACAAAAAGATATTCGTCGAGAATGTTATATTTAACTTATCGTTGTGCATCCTAGAAAGAAAATCAGCAACTATGTTTTCTTTTCCTCACTTGTCCAGAATAGTAATATTGAAATCCCATAATAATAACAACCATGTATTAATATTGCCATTAGTAATTGGTTTATTAATTAAATATCTAATATTAGAATGGTTTATATGAATGAAAGTTTCATAACCAGTGATATAGTGTCAAAACTTATTAGTGGCATGGACAACAACTAAAAACTCCTTTTCAGTCACAGTGTAATTTAACTCTGTAGAGTCAATTTTTTACTTATATACTAAATAACATAACGAGTTAGATATTTTTGTCCCAACACAACTCCAAAAGTTGTATCTAAAGCATCATTTGAAATTTGAAAAGGAAGATACAAACTAGGTCCACTTAAGATTATGTAACTGCTGCAACACCCTCCAAAATTTTGGATTGCACTCAAATTTCGGAGCCTTCCTTGGTCTTTTCATTGATTGTTGCAAACACCCAAGCTCATTCCATGAGCTTTCTTGAAGTTCTTTTGCCCCGTTTTCTTGTTGGATTGACTATCACCTTTTATCATGTTTAACTGATACGTAATGTTTGTGAGCCTTTTCTGGTGGTTTCGAAGGTCGATCTTTGTGTATATGAGTTGTCCTAACCATGTAAACATCTTTTGCACTCATACACAAGGTCTAGAGCGTTGATGCACAAGTTTCATCATGACCATCCTTAAGTCTATCTTAAGTGCCGCACTTGTCGTATATTATCATGAGGTAGTCACACAGAGGGGAATGCTTCATTTGTTTGTTTCAATGATCTATGTTGTCATGTCATAAAAGTCTGCTAAGTATGTTATCATAGTTCATTTCATCACGAATCCATCTCCCTTCCCGCACTTAGCCATTTTTAGAAAATCTTCCCTATCGGGAAACTTAACTTCACCGGGCCCTAACTGAGACGTGCATTTCACAATCTTAGCCCTCATGGATGTAACCTTGCTTCCTGGAACTATGCAGTGCGTAGTCACTATCCTCCAAGGTTGTTGTTCTACGTAATTCCAGAGTCCAATAACCTTCTTTGACCCCCAAAATTTTGCAGTTGTGCCTCCCAGTCTGTCTTGAACTATGTATCCCATACCTTCAACCCTCAATATTTTCCTTTACCTATTGGAACTTGACAATGCGTAGAGAGCCCAACCTCCCTTGGCCTATAAAACTACACAATTGCTTCCTCCAGTGCCCTTCCCTTAGTCGTAGCTCATTGCCTTCAGAAACTATGCAGATTTTCCCTTCATGCCTCTTTGTTGCCCAGTACACCTTGCCTCTTGAAACTGTGCATCCTGTCCTCCCTGGGCCTCATCCTGTAGCATCCACTACTTGCTTTAAATGCACAATTATGTCCCTCAGTGGGCACTACGCAATTTTTCCCCTCAATGAGGACTATGCATAAAATTTCCTCAATCAAGTCTGAGTTGTGATTTTTGTAATATCAATGATCAAGCTCTCTCCCCAGTAGCTCAAACTAAGCAATGCACAGTCACTGAGCCTTTTCTCCCAGTTTGTCACTTGTCCCAGGCTCAGTTCATGGATAATAATTCATCATCTTAGACTAGGGAGTTTTCGAATTGATTTCATCTTGTCATGAGTGAATTGCAGGAATAGATACACTATCAAGTCATGGTGAGATGATGAAGAAGGAGAAGAAGGGGGTAAGCATGCTTAAAGACTCGCTTGTAGCTAAACTTATGAGTGGACCTATCAAGAGCAAGAAAAGGGACACAAGTTTGCAACGACCTTCCAATATCGAAGATCATTGAAGACCCTGCATCACCAAGCTATGCGAAGGAGAAGAGAAATCATATCCAAGAACACATCTAACACTCAGTGGCAATAGTGACTTGACATTGCCACATCATCAAGCCAGTCCATGTCAGTAGTTTCATGTCAAGTCGTGTCATGAGTTGTCATATGTCACATCACTAGTGTGGACCATGTATATTGTAAAGTGAAAGTCCAAAGGACACACATGAATATGAAGATTCATATAAGTTGAAAAGTCATAGGAAGTTGAAAAATCGTGAGGGTAGTCCAAGAGTTACAAGGGGAAAGCATCACCCCTTGTTTATACATACCCCCGCGGAGGATTTTTCACCTTGACTCCTCCCGCAAGGCATTAAATAGATCAACTAGTTCTTTAAGGACAAGGAATGGCTCCAATGTCCCACTGCTAGGGCTAGTGATGTACAGTTTAAACATGTGTCTTGGAACTTTTGCTTAATAACATAAGCCTTTTAATTCCAACATGTTCTTCATGCATGGACAATGAATGCATGTAAGACTATTATGTGGACATTTGTATTTCATGTTTGCTTCACTTGTACTAAGATAGTTGAACTATTTCAGTTATTTTAGTGCTTATCTTATTGAGAATGTGTTGTAATAGTTGTTAATGTTGTCCCATCGTTGTGGACTATTCCACGGGATATTAGATATATAT
Organism: Pinus taeda; assembly: GCA_000404065.3. Lineage (NCBI taxonomy): Eukaryota > Viridiplantae > Streptophyta > Pinopsida > Pinales > Pinaceae > Pinus > Pinus taeda. Next base: position 16,007 of record APFE031754913.1, read on the forward strand.
TTTCTTTTTTTTTTATTTGTAACGATCGTCACATCCATTGTGGACTATTCTGTTGGATGTTAGACAGATATTTCCTTATTTGTTGGTGTTAACGATTGTTGCATTCATTGTGGACTAGTCCACTAGATGTTAGACGAGTCCTTATGGTTCATGTGTGTCTCTTCCTGGGTGGTACTATTACCTCTCACTTTTCTCTCCCCCCTTTGTAGTAGAAGAACCTCCACACAGTTGCACTACACACTCCCCTTGCTTTTCGAAGACACCATTGCATTACTCTCTTGTGCTGATAGCTAGAGCCAAGGAAAATCTTTAAGGATTTAGAAATCGGGCCTTTATACTAGGTGGGAATCCTACACCAAATGGTGTGAGGTCTAATTGGGACTTCATATCGAGAAGATCCCCTGAATGTTTGCGGGTCCAACACTGTCAAAATTTATGCCGCTAGAAGGAGGGAAACTAGTATTTTATGGATGATAGACCAACCAACCCCACTAATCCATCCTCTAGTCAAGGAAACAACATTCACTCCACCTCCCCTACTCGTGCTTCTGTTAGAGTCGGTCTGTTCAGCCCTCCGTCAGAGATCAAAACCTCTTTTGTTGCATTTCATTTTTAGGAGTCCCGCCCAATCATCTGCATTCCATTAGGCGCATGGATCATCTGACGAGAGTGGTTTTCCTCATGTCCCTCATCTCATTTACCTATTGGTTCATGTTTGTTCCTTTAAAAAAAAAAGGCATATACAGTCTTCTTTTCATTAAAATTTGCAAAACGTTGTCTTTAGGGTTTCATGGTCAATTAGGTCAGGGTTCCTTTAGGGTTTTGTCAATAAATGTGTCAAAGTGTCCAGTAATCACCAGAAGGCATGAGGAGGTTTCCTTATCAATAAATTTCATCGGCAACTGTTCGAAAATGTATTTTTCCTCAAAACTTTGTTTTGAGGAAAACATAAAGTATTTAGCATTTATTGTACTAAAATCATGTAAATTTTGTTCTCTTTACTGCAAATTCCTTCATCTGCACCCTAGTTTCTTTCCCTAGCCTAAGAAGTTCCAACACCTGCAAAAAACAAGCAAAGTTTAGCTCATTTAGTTCATCAACAAAGCCAAAAGGTGAAAAAGTCCAAAAAATAGAGTTTGAAATCAAGTCATTTTGAAAACATTGTAAAAGTGGGTTTCATGTGCCAAAATCTTAAAATCTCTTGGTCTATAAGCTATTCCTTTATGTCATAAGATCTTTTGCAAAAGAGAAGCAAGATAGAGAAAATTTGATGAGCAAGTGAGAAATTGAGTGAATTTGGATGAAAATCGGTTGGCGTGATGCACTGGGCATGAATATACAGTGTTATTTTACACGGGCGCGGCGCACTGGGGAGGCGCGGCGCATTGGGTATGCTGCGTGGTGCACACAGCTAAAGGCCCAAAACTGCTAACAATTGCTCCAAATAGCCAATAACAAGCACGGATTTGCCAGGTAGAGTCTTCATCTTTGTGTTTCATCCAAGTTTGTGCTAGGGTATGGTGGTTGATGGATGGGGATGGTAATGGTTAAAACAAAAACATCAAACCCTACCTTTTAAACTACCTCAAGGAAACTTGTTGCTAGGGTTTCAAATCAATGTTTTGTCACCAAGCTCCTTCCCTCATCTCATTTGTCTTTGATTTCATCATTCCCTAAGTTCCCCTATCCCCCTAAGTTTATTAAATCTCCTACCCAAAATTCCCTAATGTAAAATCCCCAAACCCTAAAGATATACAAATACTCCTAACCCTATACAAAATTCCCATAACATCCCATACTTCCCTAACTAAGTCTACCCAACATTCCCAAATTTCCCACTAGTTTTGCGCTCTCCTAACAGTCCCTTGTTTCATTGTTTTCCCCTTGGTGACAGAGGTCAAGCACATCACCAAAAGGCAGTCCAACACAGTTTTCATACATCAGCACATGTTTCTTCAAGCCAACTTTTCTATCAACAGTTATGGCATCTGATCATTCTTCTGATTATGAAGTGGAGACCCAAAGTGACTCACCCATGGAGGAACATGCACCCCGGAGGCCTCATACAGGTGGCAGACATATCAGAGAAGAACCAACCACCCTTACTGAATTGCAGGCCTACCCTCTTGCCATCTCTTGTTTCCAGCTTCAGTCGTGTTATGAGTTTTGTGAGAAGATTGCTAGTATTCAAATTCATCATGAGTTGGCCCGCTTGTTTGTACTACATTTACATGGTGATCAGGCCACTTTAGCTGGTGTCACTTTCACATTAACACCAAATTCCATTTCATTAGCAATCGACATTCCTAGCATTGGAGAACCATGGAACAAGAGGCAGAAAATCGACCGGCATCACTATGAACCGTACATCAAGCCCGGCTTTTTGAGACATCTCAAGAGAGTGTTTCCATTTCGGTACCTTAAAGATGAATATGCGCCTTTAATGAAACTAATCATGAAGTATTTCAGCTGTGAGGGCCAGTTCTCTCGCTTGTATGCTTATCATATTAGACTGCTGATGAATTTTACCCAGGTACAGATGATGAATATCCCTTAATTCATGTGCCGAAACATAGAGAAGATGACCACCCTTGTGCAGCACAAGACCCCTCAGCAGCAGTTTAACAGTATTTACCATTTTGCTCTCATCAAAATTGTGGTGGTTCATCAGCTTGGATTACGGGGCATTACTTGGGATGATTTCATCTCTCGTGAGTTTTTCAGAGCTTCACAGGGACCTTCAGAGGCTAGGCATGAGACAGGTGGATCCTCCTATCAGCATGAAGGCCATGAGACTCACACTGCTACTATGCAAGTTTTCATTACTTATCAGAAGGGCACTAGACAGTTATTTGCAGCAGCAAAGCGAGTGTTATCTCCACCTGGGGTGGAAGAGGCCTCACTTCTGACATCGACACCACAGGTACAGGATAAAGGAAAGAGGTCAATGCAGGACGAGGGGCCTTCAGGTGAGCGGGACTTTATTCTTGTTCAGGATGACGATATAGACATGGGCCCGCAAAGTGCAAATCTTAGAGAGATCATCCAGGAGTAGCAGACAGAGATCAAAGCCTTGTCCTCAACTTGGAGAGGGCTAAGTGGACTATGAAATACTTGGAGCAGAGAAATAAACAACTTGAAGAACAACAGGTGATTATGGAGTTACAAAACATCAGGGAGAATCGCCAAGCTGCCCAAAGGAGGAGGATTGAATTCACTTCATTAGAACAAGAGATTAATGATGATCGAGAATCTTGGCTCGAGAGAGTCAACATCCACCTAGAGAGACTGATGGACAAGGATGATAGGGACAAAGCATTGCTGAGACACATGCCTTTCCACTACATGACACGGAACAAGGTTTGCAAGGCACGAATAAGGAATTTAAAGGCAAAACTAAGGAAGGCATCCAAAAGACAAAAGAGGCAAAAAGAGCATGATCGACTCCAGATATTGGCTAAGGCATCCTTGACCCATCATAGCTCTTGATAGAAAAGGTCCAGCCCAAATTTCAAGGAATTTGGAGCAATTTTTGCATTTTAAAAAAAAATTGCACTAAAAAACAGGGTTTTCCTCCCTATGCGCCACGCCACATAGCGCGTGCTTTTGCTAGGGAGGTCCAAATTACAAAAACTTTGCATTTCTGGATTTGGCATGAAAATTTATGGTTGCTTGTTCATGGCCAAGAAATTTGGACAAGTTTTGGGCCCTCAAAGAGGTCAAAAACACTCAAAAAAATGACCTCACTGCCCCTATTTTGACACACAAGAAGCATTCTTCGGAGATTGGATATTTGGAGGGGCAAATAGACACAAAATCTAGAAATTCCACTTGGGTTGGAAAGTAGACAGGTAGAGCTTTCCAACGAGCTATCATGAGCTCCATTTGGACTTCGGGAAGGGCCTCAAAATCAGCTCCAAATTTCTGCTACACATAGAGAATCAAGCGCGGCACATAGAGGATTTTGGCCTATTTTTCACCCTTCAGCTCAGAAATTCAGCCAATTTTGACTAGTTTTACTTTTTGATGTAACTATTGATCTATGTTGATGTAACTTGATGACTATGATGTAATTTTGGCACATATTTACTTGTTCTAGAGGATTCATTTGCTAAAAAGTGAAAATTAAATGAATGAATCAATTTCCTTCCATATAGAGGCAAGTTGTTTGATTGCCTAGATTTCAGTGCCTTGTTCAGAATTGGTTGAAACAGCTCCTAGAATGATGAGCTCGACCCCTAGATGCATGGGAAAGGGTTAGGATGGTCTATATCATGTATTTTCTGAGTCATTTTCAGGTTTGGACACTTGGGATTGCTTGGCACTTCATTGTACATTTGATTTCTGCATTTTTGGCAAAGGAAAGACCAGGGTTTTGCAGCACTTGTTGGGATCCTTGCGGCTCTGTGTTTTGATGGTGTTTTTCTTCATGCAATTGTAAGTTTATTGATGTTTATGTATGCCATTTCCCTTCTCTTTGCTTCTGAAATTAAACAAATTTGAGTGACAAAGGTAGAATTCATGAGATTGTTGTGCTCTATCTTTTAGTTTCTTTTAATTCTTAATGTTTTCTTCAGTTTGAAGAGGATTCTTGATAGCCTCTTTCCCTCTTCAGATCCTCAACAGTCTTTTCTATCCATTTCATTTAATCTAAAGCATCAAAACTACTCCCTACCTTGCCCCAACCTGAACTCTGCAAAAATTTGGCCTCATCCCCAGACCCAAATTTGCCTTTCCCATTTTCCAACTCAAAACCCCCAAAAATCAAATCAAATCCTTGCACTACATACCTAGCCTAAGCTTAGTTGTTAAACTAGTCATCTCAAGCCCCATATGATATCTTTTGTTGAGATTGACCCGGAGAGAGACCTCTCCTGTCCTCGTAGGGCTAGCTACGAGGCTGAGCGTGGTTTGATGTGGACCTAAAAGCTTACCTTTTCAGCCTGAGTTAAATCTAGGCTCTAACAGCTTCTAAAGTTGGTGACTCTTCCTAGCCTATGCCTAAACGTGAAATATCATATGATCAGCTTCCGGTCATCCGCCCCATCACCCGTGAGTTTTCAAAAGTTGTTGGATTTATTCCAGGAGTAATCAGTCTTCCATATTATCAAAAGAAGAACAAGACCACCCTCACAGGGATAGTATTTTCTTTCATTGAAGAAGTAGTTCTCACCACCCTTGCTGAATTAGAAAATAGTGTGGAAAGGGAAGAAGAGCCTCCACTCTTTCACGAAGGTAACGAAGGCAACCCCTTACTCTTGGGTTCAACTTTTGGCGGGACAGATGGAGAAGAAGAAGAAGAGGAAGAGGGGCCATCAAATTCGGAAAAGGAAGAGGAGGAAAATGAAGAGGAAGACATGGAAGATCAAAATCTGGACTAGATGACTCAAGGCCCACTAACACTTTTGGGTGTTCCACACAAGATGCCAAGGCATGTAGAGAAGTATCGAAAAATTATGACCCTGACAAGACACTAAAGGCTGAAGAGCACTTGGACAACTTTTACCTACATCTACAAACACTTGAGGTACATTACGATGATGTTGCATGTAGACTTTTTCCATGTACCTTGGATGGTAGAGAAGTTGTATGGTATCACAACCTCCTCCAAACTCCATCCAGAATTGGAAGGGATTCAAAAATATATTTCTTGAAAAATTTGTCGAAGATAAGACCCCTTCCATGTTATTAAAGGAGTTGGGTAATATTGAGATGGAACAAAAGGAAAAACTTAAAGATTTCAATCAAAGGTTCAATCGCATCTTGAACAAATTTTTTGAGAGCACAAAACCTCATGACTCCATCACCATAGATTACTTCACTTCTACTTTGCCAGCAAATATTGCGCAATTTGTAAACCGAGTTGTGAGACAGACATTGATAGAAAATTACGAAGAGGTTATTATCGTTCAGGAGGACTTGTGTGCTATTGGATTCATCTCGAATGATGAATCAACGAAATACTCCAAGGACACAGGTAACAGTTCTCAGACCTTCATGAGAAAGGCTAAGGAGAAAGAACCAAATGATCTTGAAAGCCTGACTTGTCTCGTCAAGTCCCTGACCATTGAAATGGTTGAACTTAAACAAAGGACAAGCGAGACTTCCATGAGCAGCAAACCTCCCAAGTTAATATTCAAAATGAATTCAACTTCTTGCAATAACAACAATCAGCCAACAAAGTTTGTGCAGAGTTCCAATGTTGTCCTGAATATTGAGAAAATTGGAACAGATTCACATTACATGTTTCATAAGGAGCATCATTCAGAAAAGACATGCACACAATGGAACCAAATCATGAGCATAACGGTTGTGCAGTTTGTTGATTCAGTCATGGTTGAGGAGCATACTTAGCCCGATGAAGGGAAGGAAGAACCTATTTCAACTGATGAAGCTCCAAGTATTAAGCATGTAGTGAACACGTATCATTGCATTCTCATAGCCCAAAAGAGTACTGTCGATAAGCAACCTTTGAGTGACGGTCCAATACAGAAGCATAGCAACTGATACAACCTAAGAAGCCAAGGCCGACCACTATAATTGAGGTGCCAAAAAAAATTAAAAAAATAAAACTATTAAGGAAACTCAATCCATGGCTAACTGTAATACCCTACTTAATCTTATCATGTAAATTTTATTAGTGTTTAAATTACCTGAAAATATTGACTAATAATTATCAAGAGATATTGGGACATACGTACATTTGTGAACTGTAAATTTATTTACTAATATAAATTTTATTATTGTTATGATTCAATTCCCAACTTGTCCTCTCAAATTTAATTTTGGATAGGAAATGGTCTCTTCCATGATTCCAAATTAAATATCCATATCTTATCCCCAAAATGTCCTCTCAAGTTTACTTGGGAGAAGATATGGTCTTCCCCAATTAATTTCCAAATTAAATATCCATATCTTATCCCCAAAATTTCCTCTCAAATTTAATTGGGAGAAGATATGGACTTCCCCAATTAATTTCCAAATTAAATATCCATATCTTATGCCCAAAATGTCCTCTCAAATTTACTTGGGAGAATATATGGTCGTCCCCAATTAATTTCCAAATTAAATATCCATATCTTATCCCCAAAATGTCCTCTCAAATTTACTTGGGAGAATATATGGTAAGAAAAGTCAAATGAAAGGATGAGGGGGTAGTTATGACATTAATGATAGGTGGTTGATGTGGATGGGAGGAAGAGGCATAAAAAGGGAAGGATAATGAGAGGAGGGGGGGATCCTTGGTCTTAGTTTTGGTTTTGGTTTTTGTTTTGGTTTTGGAGGATTTTGTTTTGTGAGGAAGGTGGAGAAAAAGAGAAGGAGAGTGTTTGTTTAACTTGGACACACTACATCTGGTTGGACTTGAGCTCGGAAGGCTAGGGAACCTGTGGAGGTTCCCTTGGCTAGGAAATACCTCCTAGTTGGCTGGGAGGCAAATCCAGTCAGGTAGTCAAGAGGAGCATCCCAATAGAATCAGAAGCTCAAGAGAATCTCAACTAAGTTATTGGAACAGGTATTCCTCTGTTTATTGATTACTTATGTAAATGATTGAAATTAAATTCTTACTTATTTAAATTGTGGTAAATAAATTTTAATGGTATATTATCATCAAATAATGTTTAGATATAAATAAGTTATTTCCCATTTTATTGTGTTTAAATTTAGATAAATTTAGTTTTTTTAGTTAGAGGACCCTAGGAGGGAGCCTCACATGTGGTATCAAAGCCCAGATTCAAAATTTGGACCCAAGACCCACTAGACCCATATCTCCGCTAAAAGAGTTTATAACCCTCATAATTACTTGTAAGCATTTTTATTATAAAAATTATGTGGAACTGATTTCATTTAAGACTAATTTAATGATTTTTTTCTCCACTTTACCAGCAATTTAGAACTTCTTTTATCACTACCCTGTGTATCCTTAACTGCATCACTCTTGATCTTAACAGCTAGCTGCAACAAAACGTTGACATATCCTTTGCATGGGCCTTTGCTTCTTGCTTCTCTATGCTAAGCATTTCACTTTCCCTATCTTCCACATGATCCATTTGACTTTGCTTGAATTTGCCTTAATAAGGGTGTAGTCCTTCATTTTCTCACATGGTGCATCTGAAGAATTAGAAGTTGAGTGTCCTTGTCACTCATAAAGTCTCAGTGGATATAATGAATATTTCCGTAGGCAGACACTATTTTATACTCCCTCGAGCATTCCTTGAGGTGTAGGCTAATTCTTTTAGTCGCAAATTCAAACTCTGCATTTATTCTGCTTTGAGAACACGATACAAAGAACATATTCTCATAATTTTGGAAGCCCATATGCAGATTTATTCCCTCAAAATATGACATTTGTTTATATTTAGGCCCCTGTGTAGTGTCGTTATGCCTAGTTCTTTGTATTGTGTTTTGTAAAGTCTTCGGCTCAACTGCATTACTATAGTTATACATAGATTTTGACCCAGAAATGTTGTCTTTCTGCATAGATGGTGTATTCGTTAGAGTACAGTTTTGTAGACATTCAAGCCCCTTCTCCTCCTTGCAAATCCAAGTAGAGCATTTTTTCACGGTTTCAATCGAGTCGTGTTGAACAAGATCAATTAAAGGCATCCCTATAACGTCATTGGCCAACAATCCTATGAGTTTAGCTACTTTAGTATTCCATCCATTTACGAGTCCATTAGAATCGATTGCCAAATTGGCACAGTTGTAGTTTCAATTAACTATACCATCTCATTTGTCATTGCACTTAATTCATCTATTCCTTGAAGCCTCAAGTCATTTAGCCATGAATGTATCATGGTTTTGTTTTCACTGTCATCAATATCTTAAAAGAAATCCCTCAAAATCAACTGCAACGAATGGATGGTATCCATCTCGACATCCTCCCAAGGAAGACTTTGCCTTTTAAACTTCCAAGAATGCTTTGAATGATGACCGAGGGTGCATTCTGCTTCCATCCTCTTTAACATTGGGATCATGTTTAGCACCTCCCCATTTTACTTCTTTCACTATCTGAGACTTGAATCAAAATAAGGAGTCCTTGTAGGTAGTTCTAGCTGTGACTATTCCACAAACTGCATCACCTAGTGACACAACTCTTGGATAGCCTGCTTCTACAAGACTTTCAATACTCAAACAATTGGAATCTCTATGATGCTCGAGGAGCCAATCTGAAATATACAATATCTGAGCCTCAGTAGGATTGGTCCCCAAAAGCCAAAGGTGTTTCCCATATAATAAAGCAGCCCCATCACATTTGACAAGGTCCATAATGTTGGGAGTCTGAGACACAATCCCAACGGGTGCATCATGAAGAAGCATATCGCAGAGCATAGTTTGGACGCGTAAGATATGCTTCTCCCTCAACTGAGTGGCTAATTCAACCTCTTTGTTTAGCTAAATGCCAAAAACTTGCATCAGAAATTCACAAACATACCTCAAATGGAACGAGATAACCCATGGACTTGTGTGATGGAAAATTACAAGGCCCCAAAGCTTCCTTCCTTTCTGCAGTTTTTGATGCCCACTACCTTCACTATCATCTCCATTCTCATTTATCATCACTGACATCACTAGAGATGCAATAGAACCCATGTTGGCCATGTACTACACATAGCAGCCATGAGGTGCCCACAGTGCGAGGCCATACAATCTCAAAGGCCGATGCAACCATTTGTCTTGTATTACCTTCACAGGAGGGGCACAACAATCACAAATCAATCTCTCTGTTCTTCATGAATAAAAACCTGGAAGCCTGGGGAATATTAGTGGCAGGATAATGCAGACCCAAATAAGGCTCCAAATCAAGTCTTCTCACCTCTACAACTACCTCACCGTGTTCATCTTCATGAAATGGATACGCCATCACATGGTCGTACCTAGTAAACTCTGACACCTCCTGCACCACAGTGTCACACAACAACCAAATATCTCCACCAGGGAGAGATCATAAGTGAAAAATGGCCTTGTCAGCCAACTTGTATGACTGCAGTGCACCAGCGGCAGATATAGGCACATCGGGAGGTGTCACTGGCTCAAAGTCTATGACCAAACCTGCATCTATTCTGTTAAGAATGGCATAGAAGGGCTTACCAAAGCTATTGTAATGGAAAAATAGTGGGTTCAGAAGATGCACATCTGAAAAGGTGGTCGCTTTCTACAGGGTAGCAACACTTACAGGCCTAAAAAGTGTCCAAGCCTCCATACCAATTATCGTAAGCCCCTTGGCGCTACCATTGCCACCCCCCTCTTCCTGCTACCCCCCCATGCTCGACACTGCATGGGCACCACTCACAACATCCAGCATCTCAAGGACATTTTCACTGTACCCCACCACTACAAAGCTATCCTCCTCCACTGCAAGCCTACACCCAAATGGCTAAATCAATGTCCCCCCTCTGCAGCCCTTGAAGGTATGCATTGACTGTCTCAGACGGAACGTTGCTTCTCTCTCCAGATATATCGACCGATTTTGTGTAGTCAAATGAATGCACAGACTCCTCAAATTCTTCCTAGAGCTTCGCATCCATTGGTGTCTGGGTAATTACCCTTGCACCGTGTTCTGAAAATTATAAGTTAAATACATTTTGAAATTAAGATTTATGTGTTTGTTCTAATACAGGTATATAAATGATATTAATTTTCACTCTCCCTTCTATTAATATCACAAAAATGGCATTCTTTCATCCCACAATATTTAGACTTTGTCTATGAAGCTCGTAAGAATTCACATTTATTTTAGCAATGTTATTTTTCTTATTTAATCTAATTATTGCATATATATATAGAGAGAGAGAGAGAGAGAGAGATTCATGGATAATTTCTTAGAAACCATGCTTCAAGGACACTACCTCTTCAAGAGGTGAGACCAATTATGTATATGTCTTATAGGAGATCCCAAGATTCATAAAATAGACATAAATGATTTCAAACATAATATAAAGTTTGGGAAGGAACAACTAATGGCCATAGAAGGAAGACACGACTAAAAAGGGTATTATTCACATTAGTAATTAACTTGATTATTTGAATATATTAAACCAATTTATCAATTAGCTTAATATTAAATTATAACTATGTTACTAAAGAAAACAATTTTGTGTTAGAGCGTGACTTACAAAGTCCATTGCACCAGTGCCCTAGCGATTATCAAGAGAAAAATTGTAAGTTATGTAGAACTCACACATGAGAGGATTTAGTAGATCCTTGGAATCTTCTCATTACTAATAATGCTTGTTTACGAGCACGGTAAAAGAAAAACTTATGACTATTGTTATACACATGTATGTGAGTCAGCTAAGAGTGGAAAAGTCCTAAGTTAGATTAATGAGTCTTGCATATCATACAAATATTTGAACAATTCAAAATGGTGAGGACGTGAAGAAATCAAGGTCAAGGAGGGTCATCACAAGGACCTCCTACAAATAACCCATTACCTTCATGGGAGTTGCCTCTCATCTTGCATTCCCTAGAAGCAATTAATGAGACTTTAAAAAGGCACCAAACGATTGAAGTGGAAGTAGAGCACCCTCCATCAAGGTTAGGAAATCTCGAGGGATCAAGAGACTCTAATAGAGGACCTCTAATCAAGGACATTACTAGGGAGCTCCAAAAGATTAAGCTCCTAGAGTTTATTGGAGGTCGTGACAACGAACGTGCAGATGCCTGGTTAGAAGGAATGAGAAGGTGCTTCACACTAAGAGATTATACTTCCAATTCAAAAGCTAAAATAGAGATATTCCAACTGCGAGATAGTGTTGTGAGTTGGTGGGGTAACTTAGAGCGTTAACTACACCTCACTCCAGACACAGTTCCTTGGGATTTATTTGAGGAAAGATTCATGAAAAAGTACGTACCAACATATTATGAAGAACAATAGGTAGGAGCCTTCCATGCCTTGGTACAAGGAAATCATACGGTAGAAGAATATGAGATTAGATTCATGGAATTGGTCAAGTATGTCTCCTACATGGATACTGAATAGCGCCAAACAGATCATTTCATTTATGGATTGAACCATAAGATTAGGGAAATGGTGCAGATGTGGAAACAATCCTCAGTTGCAGAATCTATGGAACATGCTTGTTATGTTGAAGAGCACATAGACTTAAAGGGTGGAAACAAAACCATTTTTCCACAACAACCAAGGTTTATGGGGAAGGACCCTTTTACCTTCCCCAGGGGAGGAAGTTTGAGGCCACTGCCATATGGAAACAGGGTTGTACCTAGAGCATCAACAGTGGGGATTTCAATGGTTACTAGTGCAGCTTCACTCGCAGCTTCAAGGCTGCGTGCAAATCAAGGTCATACGCGAGGAGCAACAAGTAGGGGCAGGGATCCCAAGGGAAGGAACTATTTCTAAAGAACTCCAAAACATTCATTTCAAGGTCTACCACTTATCACTTGTTGGGGATGCAGGGGACCTCATTACCAGTGTGACTACCCCAAGTTACAAACTGGTAACAACCATAGAGAAGGAAAAGCACCAATCGGGAGAGCAAGTAGCCACCATTGAATCTATGTAGCAATTGATAACCAACAAGTTGAACACTAGCCTTCCGTGGTAGAAACATCAGGTATGATAAACAAATTAAAAGTTAAAATTTTGTTTGATTCAGGTGCTACAGATAGTTTCATTTCACTATTTGCATTAGAAAAATGTGGGTTGGCAGCCTATGTGCACGATGATTTTAAGCAAGTTGAGATGGCTTCTGGGATAAAAAAAGCAGTAGGACCTAGTGTTGACCAATGTCAGGTAAACCTCAGGGTGTGTATAACTAAGTTAAAGGCATACGTCACAACATTGGGGACATATGATGTAATTATTGGAATGGACTGGCTAGAAGCTCATTGACCTTTGGTACACTGTTTCAATAAGAAGGCGATTTGTTTAGATGATGAAGGTAGGCCAACTGAGATTTGTGGAATCAAGAGAGGAGTGTCACTATGATTCATATCCATGATGAAGGTTAAATGTTGTCTCCTACAAGGTTACAAGCTATATGTGGTCGAGGCTGTAAGTGACCACAAAGGACCCTCCCTAGATCAACACCCAATTTTGTCAGAATTTAAGGATGTTTTTCCTAAGGAATTATCTGGATTACCTCCTGTAAGGGAGATTGATTTCACAATCGAACTAAAACCTTGTGCAGAACCAATATCTAAGACACCTTATAGGATGACAACTCCAGAACTTTGTGAGTTGCAGATGCAGTTAAAAGAGCTCTTAGACTTGGGATTTATCAGACTTAGTATCTCACCTTGGGGTGCACCAGTGATTTTTGTCAAGAAAAAGGATGGTTCCTTAAGGCTATGCATAGATTATAGGGACTTGAATAGAGCCACAATAAAGAATATTTACCCGATACCTAGAATAGATGACCTATTTGACCAAATGAAGGGAGCAGTGATTTTCTCAAAGATCAATCTGCAATCTGGATACCACCAATTGAGGATTAAGGAAGGTGATGTCTCAAAAACTGCATTTCAAACTTGGTTTGGGCACTATGAATTTGTAGTTTTTCCATATGGTTTGACCAATGCACCAGCAATATTCATGAGCCTCATGAATGGTATGTTCAGGAAGTATTTGGACCAATTTGTGCAAGTCTTTCTGGACGACATTCTTGTGTATTCCAAGAATGAAAAGGAGCATGAAAATCACCTAAGGGTTGTATTGACTTGCTTAATGGAAACTCAATTGTATGGAAAATTGTCAAAATGTTCCTTCTTCCAGAAGAAAGTTCATTACCTTGGGCACATCATTTCAGGAAAAGAGATTTCAGTTGACCCGAAAAAGGTAAATGTTAGGTCCATATACTACTAGTGTAACCCCTTATTATTATTAGTGCAACCCCCTTATTATATTATTCTGCCCATGTAGTACCCATATTGTTATTATTGTGCCCCATAGAATGTTATATACCTAGGGGGGATAATATGGGGTACCAAGGGAGGTACCCAAGGTAATAATGTAATAATGGGATGGGCCATAGTAATAAATAAGGTGGTTAACCCATGTCATGTAAGGGACCACAAGTAGTTAATAATAATGTAAGGGGCCCATGGTATTAGTTGATGGTATGAGGAAACCATGGTAATGATGCATGGTATTGTATGTATGAGGCCTATATAGAGGCTAGAGACTCCACATGGAGAGATATGAAGAGAAGTATTCTTGTATGAACAGGCATATGGCTTGTGGAGTGTTCTCCTTCCTTAAGGAGTGAATGTATGGTGTTGTCCTACCTCAAGGGTTTGATATCAATAAAGAATCATTTCATATCATTTCTGGGTTTATTTGCATTGCCTTATATTTTTATATCAGATCTATAATATTTCTGGGTTAGATCTACAACAAGTGATATCAGAGCACTTTCTTGGGCACAAAAGTGGAGAATTTTTTTTACTTTTTGCAGGAATTCAAGGTTCGGCGAGTTGCAGATCAGATCTGTAGATTTTGGTGCAAGATTTGAAAAATATAATTGCAGATTTGTATTCTTTGCGAAAAAATAGCCAATTTCTAAAAAAAAATCGGTCGAATCGGAGTCCAGATGAAGGAGATATCGTTGATCTAAAAATCAGTGGGTTTGCAGCAAATTTTTCAGGGCAGCGAGTTTGCGGCGCAAATCTGGACGTCCTGGTGCAAGATCTGCAAGATATAATTATAGATCTGGAATCTTTGTGAAAAAACACCTAATTTCAAAAAAAAATCAGTCGAATCGGAGTTCGGATGAGGGAGATATCGCTGATTTAAAATCAACACTTTTTTCAGAAATTTTAGGTGACGGCGGGAGAGTAGCAGCGCAGATCTGGAATTCCAGTGCCTGGATCAGGATTTCTATCACATGGGTAGATGAAGAATTATTGTTCCATTTCTAAAAATAGGTCATAATAGGGATTCTGAGCAATATTGACTAAACTGTGACAATTTCAAATTTTAGCCAAGTAAGTGAATTTTTTCAAACCTTCATGGCTTCTAGCAAGGAATTTTTTACAGGAAAAGATGATGGTCCTACTATTGAAGAATTCATACACAGATACAAGTCCACATATGGGACAACAAGTGGGACATTTTGGAAGTTTCAAATTTTGTCTAATATAAGAGGTGAGGCTCAAAAATGGAAATTATTACTTAACTACGACCGGTTGAACAAAATTTCAGATGCCGAATTTGAAAAAGTTTTTTTGGACAAATGGTCTCGGGCTAGGAAAAAGGAGAATGAGACACATAAGGGGTTAATTCCTACTGGTATATCCTTATTACATATTCATGGATTGCTTCAGAAAGAGAAGATCATTGTTTCTATCAATCCTAGTTGTAAACATAATTTTATCAGTGTTAATTTGGCAAAAAAATTGCAAGTCCCAGCAAAAAAAATTGAACATACATAGGTTGATAATGAGGATGTTCAAGTGTACAAGGATTTGAAGATTTCTATGGATAAATATGTGTTGCATGATGATTTTTATGCTTCAGAGATGGATAATATGGATGTTGTTTTGGGATATCCTTGGATGGAATCCGTGGGTACTATCAATATTAATGTACAGAAGAAATTCCTGAAGCTATGGTATAAAAAGAAGAAAATTACATTGCAGGATATTTCCATCCATAAATAGGTAGAGCACATGGAGGCTGAAGCAGAAGCTGTTCAAGGGACTGACATATCAGATGATGAGTCATTGATGATCGAAAATCAAACACAAATAGAGGTTGCAGAAGAAAAGGTTACAGGTGATGATACATCATAGGAGGGCTCAGTGGTTGAAGTCATCTTGAAAAAGAAGACACCACAACAGGCACCACAACAGGGTGAAGTCAAGAAAAAGCCATCGTGGGTTAGAACTTCAACATATCATCACCCACATCACCCCACAAGACAACCATCAAGATGGAAACCAAGTAGTCACATGACGGATACAAAGGAGAGACGATCCACCTACTACACATCAACA
>APFE031754913.1:32103-43658 GCA_000404065.3 Pinus taeda
CCTAGGGGGTGTAATATGGGGTACTGAGGGAGGTACACAAGGTAATAATGTAATAACGGGATGGGCCATAGTAATAAATAAGGTGGTTAACCCATGTCATGTAAGGGACCACAAGTAGTTAATAATAATGTAATGGGCCCATGGTATTAGTTGATGGTATGAGTAAACCATGGTAATGATGCATGTATTGTATGTATGAGGCCTATATAGAGGCTAGAGACTCCACATGGAGAGACATGAAGAGAAGTATTCTTGTATGAATAGGCATATGGCTTGTGGAGTGTTCTCCTTCCTTAAGGAGTGAATGTATGGTGTTGCCCTACCTTAAGGGTTTGATATCAATAAAGAATCATTTCATATCATTTCTGGGTTTATTTGCATTGTCTTATATTTTTATATCAGATCTATAAGTATTTGGACCAATTTGTGCAAGTCTTTCTGGACGACATTCTTATGTATTCCAAGAATGAAAAGGAGCATGAAAATCACCTAAGGGTTGTATTGACTTGCTTAATGGAAACTCAATTGTATGGAAAACTGTCAAAATGTTCCTTCTTCCAGAAGAAAGTTCATTACCTTGGGCACATCATTTCAGGAAAAGGGATTTCAGTTGATCCGAAAAAGGTAAATGTTAGGTCCATATACTACTAGTGTAACCCCTTATTATTATTAGTGCAACCCCCTTATTATATTGTTCTGCCCATGTAGTACCCATATTGTTATTATTGTGCCCAATAGAAGCCCACTATTGTTAGTGTTGTGCCCTTACATTATTATTGTTATGTCGGCTCTGATTATATTATGACCCCTTAGACTCCTGTATATAGAAAGGAGGTATCATCATTTGTATCATCCAAGAATTGTTCATTTGGGTAATGTAACGGAGGTTGCCCTCTCGAAGAGGCTTATTTCTAAGGTGTTGATCTATCTTTTCTATCTTTTTGTGAGCTAGTTTCATAACAGTAAAGGCCATAATGGATTGGCCCGTACCGAAAAATGCTCATGAGGTGCGTAGTTTTATGGGGCTAGCAGGGTATTATCGTAGGTTTGTTGAGGGGTTTTCGAGGATTGAAAAACCCTTCACCACATTACAGCAAAAGGGGGTTAGGTGTGAATGGACATATGAATGTGACACTGCATTAACAGAACTAAAGAGGTTAATAACTAGTGCAGCAATCCTTTGAGTATCGGACATGGAAAAAGACTTCATTGTCTGCACCGATGCTTTGAAGCAAGAATTGGGAGTAGTATTGATGCAAGAAGGTGAAGTAATAGCTTACGCATCTAGAAAATTGAAGAAACATGAAGAGTTTGTTGCTACCCATGACTTAGAGTTAGCAGCAGTGATGTTAGTTTTGAAACTGTGGAGACACTACCTCGTTGGGAGAAGATTTGAGTTAAGAACAAATCATCAAAGCCGGAAGCACCTCTTCACTCAAAGGGATTTGAATGCTAGACAAAGGTGTTGGAGCGAATTCATGAGTGAGTATGATTTCGAGATCTCATACATTAAAGGAAAGGAGAATGTGGTGGCCAATGCACTAAGCAGGAGACCACGAACCTTCTCCCTAGTAGCCTTGAAGGTAAATTTGAGGGAATGTGTGTTGGAGAAACTCTTTGAATATATTTGGTATCTAAAGGTTATATCAGCACTCCAGAGTGGGAAGTAGATAGAACCAAAGTTTGAGGGATATGTCCTTGAACCAGATGGACTATTGAGATTTCAAGGGAGAATGTACATACCTAAGGAAGGGGGTCTAAGAAGGACCATCCTCGAAGAGTCACATAGAGAACTCTATTGTGCACATCCTGGGGTGAAGAAGATGTACGTGGACATGAAGAAACTCTTCTTTTGGGAAGGCATGAAGCATGACATAGTCCAGTTTGTCACCAAATGTCTTGAATGTCAACGAGTGAAAGTTGGTCATCACCATCCAGCAGGACTCCTACAACCACATGACATCCCTATGTCTAAATGGGATGTAATTTCGATGGATTTTGTTGTGGGTTTTCCACTCATGTCATAGAGGCACAATTATATATTGGTTATAGTTGATAAATTGACCTAAAGTGCCCATTTCATTCCAGTAAGAGACACTTACAATGTTACTATTGTGGCACGAGTTTTTATAAGTGAAGTTATTCGACTACATGGGTTACCCACAAAGATCATTTCTAATAGAGACTCTCGATTTACATCTAGGTTTTGGACAAGTTTGTAGTCAGCACTAGGGACTCAGTTGAACCTAAGCATTGCATATCATCTAGAAACAGATGGATAGGCTGAAAGAGCAAATCAGGCTATGGAAGACATGCGTAGAATGTATGTCATGGATAATCAGACTTAGTGGGAAAGGTACTTACCATTGGTAGAGTTTTCCCATAATAACAATTACCATAGTTCAATCGGGATGCCTCCTTATCAAGCTCTATATGGAAGGCCATGTAGGATGCCATTGAGTTGGGAAAATTTGGAGGACCGAGTAATAGTTGGGCCAGAATTAGTTCAAGAAATGGAGGAACAAGTAAGATAGATTCGACAAAGGTTAAAGGAAGCACAAGATAAACATAAGAGTTATGTTGATTCACATAGGATTGATCGCAGTATGAAGTAGGGGGCCAAGTTTTTATTCGTATCTGACCCAACAAAAGCACCATTCAGTTTAGGAAAGGGAAGAAGTTGTCACCTCGGTTCGTAGGAGCTTTTAGGATCAAGGAGAATATTGGACCAATTTCCTATCATCTTGTACCGCCACCCCACTTGTATAAAACTCATGATGTTTTTCATGTATCTATTTTACGACATTATGTTTCTGATGAATCTCACAAACTATATTGGAGGGAATTGCAGGTCTCGGACATGGGAACCATAGTGGTCGAACCATTACGCATATTGGACCATAGGGTTCAATAGCTTAGACGTTGCATGGTGGACCAGGTTAAGGTCTAGTGGGACAAGTATAGCCCAGGATCTACTACCTGGGAGGATGCAGAGGCTATACATCGTGACTACCCCTCAATTCTTGAGCATCTGTGATGCCCATTTTGACTTAGATAGCTACCTATGTTAAGGCTCTATTTTGTAGTTCCACGTTATTTATAAACGCTATGTGATATTGATGCATTTAGTTGGACATGTGAAACTATTTATATAAATCATTAGATGGATTAGGTATTGATGATGGAAACATTTGATGTATGACCTAATGTATGACTTACTTGGTAATGATTTATCTAGTGCATGACTTATTAGAGTTATTGTTGTTTCATGTATGGCTTCAGTGGATTTTATTTATCTAATGGATGACTTAGTGAAATTATGATTGATCTATTGTAGGACTTATTTCTAATATGAACTACAAAATTGACACATGGATACTGGACTTAA
Organism: Pinus taeda; assembly: GCA_000404065.3. Classification (NCBI taxonomy): domain Eukaryota; kingdom Viridiplantae; phylum Streptophyta; class Pinopsida; order Pinales; family Pinaceae; genus Pinus; species Pinus taeda. Next base: position 35,492 of record APFE031754913.1, read on the forward strand.
TAACATGATGTTTAAGATTACTTACCTATATATATTTTGTTGTTATATATATGCATGAATGAGAACTAACCCGCAGATTGGAAAAAATAACTATATGATAGCAAAGATCTACTCTTCCATTGGGGAAGGCCGAGACATCTAAGGAGGAAATGTAAGATGTACAATGTTCTATTACATTTTGCATCTACTGGATATGCACTCTTATCACATGGGTAAAATGTAAATGGTAGGTGACAAGACTACCTGACTGGATTATTTGATGACAAGTATCCAACCAGCAGTGTAGTGTGGTCCATATTAGGGTGTTGACCCTAATTGTGAGGGGTGGAGGTACTTCCCACTGTGTAACCTCCAAACCTGGAATTGTGGGAGGGCAGTGATAGACACGCTCCCCTAGACGTGTCATGATGATTTCCAATTTTTTGCTGGGGAAGTTAGGTCGATATAGTCGACGGTTCTGCCATATTATTTTTATCAGTGGTTAGATTGGTATAGTGATGCCACAATATATAGCAGCAGAGGATGGATAGGGTCGGAACGGAAGTAGGTTAGGAAGAATAGGAGGATATATATTAGTTGGAGACTCTTAATGGGAAGTGGTGTCATTGTCTGACTTATCAAATTTTACTACTATAACTCTTTCTCTCTATTTTTTTATGCCTTCTTTTCAAACTGCTTTCAAACTCCTTGCATCTTTTTCACTCTAACATCGGGACGAAGTTTTCTGAAGGAGAGGTGTATGTAATGCCCTACTTAATCTTATCATGCAAATTTTATTAATGTTTAAATTACCTGAAAATATTGACTAATAATTATCAAAAAACATTGGGACATACCTACATTTGTGAACTGTAAATTTATTTACTGATATAAATTTTATTATTGTTATTATTCAATTCCCAACTTGTCTCCACAAATTTAATTTTGGATATGAAATGATCTCCTTCTGTTATTCCAAATTAAATATCCATATCTTATCCCCAAAATGTCCTCTGAAATTTACTTGGGATAAGATATGGTCTTCCCCAATTAATTTCCAAATTAAATATCCATATCTTATCCCCAAAATGTCCTCTCAAATTTACTTGGGAGAAGATATGGTCTCCCCGAATTAATTTCCAAATTAAATATCCATATCTTATTCCCGAAATGTCCTCTCAAATTTACTTGGGAGAAGATATGGTAAGAAAAATCAAATGAAAGGATGAGGGGGTAGTTATGACATTAATGATAGGTGGTTGAGGTGGATGGAGGAAGAGGCATAAAAGGGGAAAGATGATGAGAGGAGGGGGTGATCCTTGGTTTTGGTTTTGGTTTTGGTTGTGGTTGTGGTTTTGGAGGATTTTGTTTTGGGAGGAAGGTGGAGAAAAAGAGAAGGGAGAGAAGGCGAGTGTTTGTTTAACTTGGACACACTACATCTAGTTGGACTTGGACTCGAAGGGCTAGGGAACCTGTGGAGGTTCCCTGGACTAGGAAATAATTCCTAGTTGGCTGGGAGGAAAATCCAGTCAGGTAGTCAAGAGAAGCATCTCAACAAAGCTATCGGAACAAGTATTCCTTTGTTTATTGATTACTTATGTAAATGATTGAAATGAAATTCTTACTTATTTAAATTGTGGTAAAAAAAATTACTGGTATATTATCATCAAATAAATGTTTAGATATAAATAAGTTATTTCCCATCTTATTGTGTTTAAATTAAGATAAATTTATCTTTTTTAGTTAGAGGACCCTAGGAGGGAGCCTCATACTAATTTAGGAGGGAGCCTCCTAAATTATTCTTGGGAGTCAAAATCATGAAATCTACCGGATATTCCCAAGAATCTAAGGAGGCTGAAATATCTTCTAATACACCATTTGGTTTGATTATTGATCTATCTACAAGTTGCAGTAAGGTGGATGTAAAAAGAAGATTAGGAAGTTTAAGTTGTTCCATAGTCTGTCTACTCATAATGTTGATAGCAGCCCCTAAGTCAATCAAAGTATTTGGAATTTATATCCCATTTATATGTGTCTTAACAATTGGACTACCTAGATCTACATACTTCTACATGGTAATTTTTCCCATCATGATATCTGCAATTTTTCCTACCAGGTGGATTCTTCTTGTATCTCTTGGTTTCCTTCCTAGTCTTTTAAGACTCAACTCCTTTATTGTTTTTGCTAGAATAGGAATCTCTCTAATGGCTTGTAGCAAGGGAATCTTGATACATACATTCTTTAATTCATCTATAAAATCATAGTCAGGCAACAAGATTTGTTTTTCCAGCCCTTTGTCGATTTGTAATCTTTCAGGGAAAGGAGGTGTGGATGAAGATGTAGGTTGCTCAACTATAGGAGTTGTGGGGGTTGACTCTTTTTCTTTTTCTTTTTGAATGTTTGGGTTTTGAAGATATGCTTCCTTAGAACCTTTATTGACTTTAAGAGAATCCTCCTCAAACGTATCTTGCTCTTGAACATCTATAGAAGGTTTTTCTAAAACTCTACCAGATCTGAGTTGTACATCATTAAGAGGAACAATCATATAGGTAGGAAATTGTTGTCCTCTACCAAATGTAAGCATTTCTGAGATGTTTTTGTTGTTAGGATTTGGCAATGGTTTGGGGCTAGTAGTTTGATTTATCCTTTTGTTGAAAATAGGTATGCAAGAGTTGAGGATTTGGATTTTTGTTGAGAAGGTTGTTGTTGGTGGAAATGGCAATGAAAGTTTATGGGTTTTGATTTGGAAGTTGTGGATTTTGTTGATTTTGAAAAGATGGAGGGTATTGGTAAAATTGAGCAAATCTCCCATAAGGATTTTGCATTCCTTGTGCCCATGATTGATATGGATTTTGAGGTTGGGGCCAAGGTTGTTGCCAAGAATTCCAATTTAGCGAGGGCTGAAAGTTCATAGGGTTGTTAAATCCTTGATTTTGTTCCCCCTGCCAAGGTCTTCTTGAAACAAAACAAAGGGATTCTACTGAATTTGGATCTTCTTGAAAGACAGCTTTGAGCCCAGGAATTGAAGGAAAATCCTTGGTTTCATGACTTTCTGAGCAAATCATACATGTTTCTACAACTTTTGCATCCAAGGGGAATTCCATTAGAGCATGTTTCTTCCTACATTTTGGACAATTGATGGCCAAGGCATCAGCTTCTGTTTTCTGCTTGTTTTGTATTTTAAGGGTGTCTAGTTGTTCACTAAGGCTCCCTATAATATCAGTTTTGAACTCATCAAGCATATTGCCAATCTCTGCCCTACTTACTGATCCAATTGCAGATTTGTTTGCTCTAATAAGAGAAGGATCTCTAGGCCCTTTATCTCTAATGGCTTTTAAACGTTCCCCTAGAATCTCTTGCTCTATGCATGTCATTTTATTTTTTATTTTTCTTTCAAGTCGGGCTAATAATTCTCTTTCTGATCTTTTAGATCACATTAAGTGCAGAAGAGAGCATAATCAAGAAATTATTGAACTAATAAATCTCTTTTTTGATCCTCCAAATCACACTAGGTGCAAGAGGAGAGCATACTTCGAGAAGTTATCAATTTTCCCTTCTTTCTTTTTTATTATTATTTTTTTTTAATGTAAGAGATCGACTACCTAGTTACACTTCCCCGGCAATGGCGCCAAAATGTTTAGTCAATTTAGTGTGCCCTAAATTGCTACATTAATTATCAATCTGGGGTTCGTAAGTTGATGAAGTGTGGCACACTATATGTGCAAGACAACCTCTTTCTTACTTTTTGTCGTTTTTGATTTTTATTTTGTTTTGGGGGTTTTTATCTTGGTTTTTCTCCTCATGCGAATGATAATCCTATTCCTAAGTTTAAGAATACTTTTAGAAGGCAAGTTTGGATATAGATTTTAAGGCAATTATGTCCTCTATAATGAGTTCCAGAACTTAACACTTCATAAGGTCTTAAAACATGCTAGTGATGAAATTAATACTTGAACAAAAATGAAAAATACGCTACTATTCAAATCAAACACATAATGAGCTACTGATCATGAAATCATTATCTCTGCTGCTTATCTAAGTACAGAAAGAAAAATGAGTTAAGCTACTGCATTCAACAAATCAAACTAATCAATTCACATCATTCATAGTCCGAGAGCTCGCCAGGTAGTCTAAGCTATGGCTTTAGGAGATAACATCAATGATATGAGCAAGTTGATTAATTGCAGAAAAGTAAAACTAAAATCAAATCACATCATTCATAGTCTGAGAGCTCGCCAGGTAGTCTAAGCTATGGATTTAGGAGATAACGTCAATGATTTGAGCAAGTTGATATCTAATTGCATAAAAGTAAAACTAAAATCAAATTACATCATTCATAGTCTGAGAGCTCGCCAGGTAGTCTAAGCTATGGCTTTAGGAGATAACGTCAATGATATGAGCAATCCGATATCTAATTGCAGAAAAGTAAAACTAAAATCAAATCACATCATTCATAGTTCGAGAGCTCGCCAGGTAGTCTAAGCTATGGCTTTAGGAGATAATGTCAATGATATGAGCAATCTGATGTTTAAACTAACTAACAAAGCAAGTAAATAAAACTGAAATCAAAGCATCACTGGAATTAAAAAAACTAAGAAAAGCAAAGTTAGCAGAGAGGCTAATTCCATGTCACTAGTTATTGCAAAAAAACTGTATGAAAATGCCTAGGCCTACTCTATCCTGAAACACATACACATTGATCAGTGTTATTAACAATATATAGAGCTGAAAAATCATGTACATAAATGAAATGTTAATACCATAACAAATGAAATATACATAGGTAGATAACTATGGAATATGTGCAATGGAAATAAGGAAACAATGCATAAAACTTTACAACAATAAGAAAAAAACGAAAACTCAACGTGCAGGGGCCCTCTGCACAGCCTCGGTCAACAGGCTATTAGTCAAGAATTATGCTCACGCAATTATGTAGAAACAGAGTCTTCTTTATATTTCAAAACATAGGACTAATCCTCTCGTTACCACATTGGGACTAGTGTCACGGCATAGTAAACGTAACAACAAAATTACATCAACAAAGACTAACTATATGCGTGTAGAAACGCGTTATTTATAACAAAAATTCATAACTGTTTTCCTATGAAATATCTTTAACTGAAGACACGTAAAAGGATAGCGTCTGTAAGCTTAGCATACTGGTTGCCGAGATTATTCAATCTATCAAGAGTGGCTGTTGGATTCACATCGTGGGGCAGTCTACAGGTGGCAACATGACCCCAGGGATCTAGGAACAGCCACGAATCCTTCAGAATCCTTCACGTGTTTGAAAATAGAGTCCGGATGCCATAGAACTCCTACGTTGGACCACCATTTGACCACCGTTGACCATGGCTTTCCTTAATGCATCCGGCTAAACCAATAGGACCTGATCCATGTCCAGGTCATTTCTAACTTGCCCACGTGCCTTGTTCTTCTTGATGACACTTGCAACCTGGAGTTTAAGAAAAACAACTGCGGAAAGTTGAATCAGCTGCGGAAAGTGGCTGCATTCTGTAGCTCATGAGCAAAATCTACTTCAAACAACAAACACAAAAACATAGTTAGAAAACCATTTCAATGCTCTTTTAGAATCAATATGCAATGATTTTTGATAGCTTATGAGGTCCAGGTGAGGGGAAAAAGTCTAGGAAAGTGTGTAGGAGATATGCAATTTCAGGGCTCAACAAGCATTTGCTTGAGGAGAGTTGGCTGGCCGACTTCCGACTTTAGCTGTCTTGCGAAAACAGAATCGGAAAGTGCTGGCGCCATCTTCTCGGCAGAGTTATTGATACATTTGAGAGTCATGCACTGGCTGTGGGGTTTTACCAAATACATTCAGTAAGAATCCCAATTCGACTTGGTTAACCTTTTGATGGATTCTGCTCTTTCTTGAGCCTTCTGTCTCCAGCTTGTCTGTAGATGCTGTACATTTGGTAGAAATTTACATACCACTTGAGGATATCCCTGATAAATATCACTGGTTATAAAGTTCAAGTTTTGCCTTTCGCCTTTAACACTTTTTCCTACAAATTTCCGGGCTTACAGGCGACTGAGCGATTAGAGGCTTTCCTTCTCGAGGGGTTTTGCCCAGCGATGCGCGATTAGCACTAGGCGCGCCTAGGAAACTGCCTCCGTTTCTCGATCTGGGCTTCCTTGGTGCGATTTTCACCTCTTGCGCGCTTTTTGTTAGAGGATATAAACCTTAAATTTTGTGGAAAGAATGACTCCATGAGTTCTTGGTTTTGAGTTTTAAATTCTCTATTCATGATATCAACACTATCCACTACCCATGTGACCATGTCCATGTATGGAAGAATTTTGGGCCTCACTGCTATCTGGTGCAAGAACGAACATGCTAGTTCTGTAATAGACGCCTCAGATGACCCGCGTGAATCTGCAGTCGCCGTAAGCTCCATTACTCTGTGATTTTCTTCCTCAAGTAGGTTATGCATGCTTTCCCAAGTAGTAACACCGACATCTCTGTTGCAGGTGGTGTCTGTGTACAAGGGCGTCATTTCTTTATCTTCAGAACTCGGAGCTTTACCCTTCTTTCCCATAATATTCTGAACACTGCTATGTATACTTCTCTAGTCTTCGCTCCTGCAGTTTACAAATGAGGCAAGAGTAATGATAAGAAAAAGGTGATGGGAAAGCTTTAACTGCCGAAAACATATAAAATATATCGCCTTACGTGAAATGGCTCTTCGATCAGATCAAAACCATATTTCATTAATGATTACCAACCAACTCATTAATTAACATTAACATGCATAACTGGGCATTGGTTTATGGAAATTTTTTTTCGAACAAGGAGCCCTGTAGATCTGCGATGAGGCGATTTTGCGATTTGCATCGCAATATCCTAGATTGAAATATCTCTAATCCGTTGCGTGTGGCAATCACCCATTAATGTGTTTTTTGCGAAATGCGATTTGTGAGATGCGCCATCGCATATTGGCAGTTTGAGGCATTTTGCCTTAAGTGATATTTGAGGCATGCGATGCGTTGAGTATCTTTTAGTGCGTGATTTCACAGTCTTAGGATTCCGCTTGTAGGAAGGCATCCATTACCTTTTTGTGATGCGACACTTTTTATTGAGAGAGTGGTTTTATTCAAACTTTATCATAAAACTTAAGTTTTTTTTTAGATTTTTCGGGTATTCTCCTAAGTTTCAGATAGTAAGTTTTATTCAAAAAGGGAATACAAGCACTAATTTATTTTTTTAAAATTTTTTGACTAAGGTTCCCCACTTATTTAGTGTTAGTAATAAAACTAAATAAGAAGGGGGGTTGTTGCTGGCCACAACAATTGGCGATTCACTTGGAAGAACCAGTTATCTCTGCTTTTCTTTTGAATTTTCTAAACTTCCAAAACATAAACTTTTCTAGAAAATCAAACTTTTTTATGGAAAGAAAGAGTACATCACGCTTTCAGCTGTCAATGATAGTTTGTTTCTTCTATGTTAACTTTGGTTATTTACTTCCTAGAGCTAGTCATTGTATCTACATTAGTCACTACTTGGTTTATAAAGATAAAAACAAAGGCTTCTCTGTAAATCAGTTTTAAATATGTTCATTTGTCATAGGTAAAGCCTCTGTTGCCAGCAAGAATTTATAGCCTCGATAGGGTTACCTGTTACCCAGCAATGATCCTGTATCCTACTTGGAGAAATATACGATTTTCAAAGGGAAATCCATTTCCACACTTATTACTTTTATTTTCTTTTAATCCTTAAAGAAAAATGCCTTGGTTTGGTAGCCAAATTATGACAGTGCCACTCACTTGATTTATAACTTTGCTGAACAAGCTGGCTCGTGATGAGACCCCTTGTCTTTTGATTGCAACAATCTCGAGTCATTGCCCTGTTGTGGTATGCAGTTTTGGCAAAGTCAGCAAGCTATAATATCTATGATCATGATAAGTTGGCTCATGATGAGACCTCTTATTCTTTAAGTCAAAGTGTATCGCTGGATTATTCCTTGAAGCTCGTAATTCCCTAGGTGGGGAGGATGTCATTGTTTCCTTAAGAATCGCTCTAGATGACAATGGTAGAGTTTTTTGGAAAGAGTTTTCTACAAAGAATCTTCGTTTTGTTATTGATACCTTTCATTTGACTGATATAAAACAAATTCCCACTAAAGGTCATTTTTTATCAAAATTTACAAGGTTGAAACTAGTATCA